>JARHVA010009016.1:85000-362500 GCA_037957365.1 Torreya grandis
GTTTAGAGAAGATAAATCCTAATTGCACTTATGATTTTTGCTACATTAGATATTTAGGGTCATGACCAAGATATATCTCCTATACCTAGCCAAGGGATCTCTTACCATAATAATATCACTCGGGAGAGTCCTAAAGCCTCTAGTCAAGCAAAATTATGCAATAACCCTAGGTAGGTCTTATGTTTTCATATTCACTAAATTAATAATAATTAAATTAAATTCTAATATAGTGTTCACCAAAGCTTGTGGCATAAATTAAGGGTAATAAAAATATAAATTAAACATTCTTAGGATACATATACTCACATCAATTTATACAGAATCCTAATGCATTGGGGAGAAGTACAAATACATATCTATCTACTCTTATAAAAGAAGAGAAAATTTAGGAATACTTACCTTTGAAGATGAACCTACCGATCCTCAATATATCCCTTGGCCAAGGTGATTTTTAAGAGGTTCTTGTGGTATGTAAGGATGACAAGCATAAATCAGCTCTAGGCTACATAACCTATCAATGCATCCAAAAGACTTCTCTACAAGATAAGATTTGTATATCTAATTAAAGTATGAAACCCTATACTTGCTCCTCAAGTAGAATGGTGGATAATGAAATGCATATTATATCTCAATTATTCTTCTTTTCTCTCTATAAATGATGAAATGGATGTGTTTATATAGACATATCTAAAAACTAATCCTTTCCAAAAGTTTAGGTGGACAAGGTTGACCTAGTCAACCTAGTATTGTTATTTAAAAAAAATAAATTAGGCCATGGACAAGGTCAGCTAGGGGTGGACCTAGACCCTAATTAGTTTTATAAATTATAATATAAGGTTGATTGAGTCGACTATGTAATGTAAATTGGAAAATTTGGTTTTAGGTTAGGGAAGGGCTAATAAATGTGGTAAATGACTAGATGCAGGTGCAAAATATGAATCAAATATTAGGGGAATATTTTTAAGAAATGGGTGTGTAGATAAAAAGTGGTAAAAAAGGGACAAAAATATTTTGAAACACCAATGGTCTACCTATATATTTCCTGGTACACCCCTTAAGGCATGCACTCATAGAGATTGAGACTCAATGAGTTCCTGCAAGATAGAGAGTATCATTAATTAATAAATTTTTAAAATATCATGTGTATAACATACTATAAGCCCTAAATCATGCAACAAAGAATGTAATGTTTCCTATCATATAATCACAACTTATTTAGTAAGTAGTCAAATAGGAAAAAAATGATTGATTTATACTCTAAACACTTCATATAAAGAAAAAAAACATTAATGAAAGAAATTTAAAGATGAAAAAGACTTAATGAACACAATACCAATGAGCTTTAGGAATTCTCTGGTCAACTTCTATGAATGGACAAGGCTATAGATGATGCTCTCGAATAGTTAGTTACATAATTTTGGAAGGAAAATACTAGAGTTTCACCTAATGCAATAGATTTAGTCAAAAGAAGAGTTATTTCTCGTAACCATGAACCGCATCCAAAACATTTATTGGATATGACTCAAACACAATTGTAATCCAAGTTTTTGGAAAAACATCTACAAATTTATTTTAGTCAAATATATTTTAAGATGGCCAAACTTTTTTATATAAAAATAAATCACACACGCACCACTTGTTATTGTGGGAAACATATTAAATTTGAAATGAAATATGCTATTTTATGCCATATTCATTGTACTTTGCATAAAAACAATATTTTCTAGGAGTGTGGCTTATAAGTTTTATCAAAATCATCTAGGGAATTTATTCCAATTTTTTTTATGAAATATCAAATGGACAGTTCTTCTATAACAAATCATGTTTGGATGGAAAGTGTAGTATTTATGGTGGATTGACAAAACTAAAAAATTGTATCCATAAAGATGAAATAAGTGAAATTAAATAGGAATTAGCTAGCTTGAGCAAATAAAAATTTGTAACTTATCTAGTAAAAGATGGCAAATAATTTAAAAAGTGTGAGCTTGTTACAAAACAAATACCCATTTCAGAATTTATGGTCAAATTTAGGGAGAAAATTATTTATGAGTATGCAAGGTACACACACATGCTAGATGGTTAGATGAATAATTCAAAATAGGTAAGGACATATTCCCACATGGTTCTATTTTTTAAATAGTCAACTTTGTTAAAAATTACACATTCAAACAACAAATAGAAGTTTAGTCATATATTAAAACTCATCATAATGTCCATATTCATGTTATATCATTCATGCATACACCTAATAATACTAAGCAAGATTGAAAATTATTAAGGGAGAACCATTTCTATATCAACAATGATTGATCACATTATATAGAGTATGTGCATGTTTTTTTTGAAAATTTATATGGATAGTTCACTGAGAGGAACATTACTTTCAATCAACATTACATTTGGTCTGATAATTTCACATCACAATTCAAGTATGCATATATGTTTTTTTGGTTGAGAAAGATTCATGTTACCACTAGTGTTGAACATATTTGGAGTTTCACTAAGGATATCCATGGAAAGGGGTATCATGATGGTGTTGAATCATGTTTGAAAATATCCCTTTCAAGGGAAGAGTTGAAATTTGATGAGGGTGCTCATTTCACTAATACACAAATCATGGTTGAATGGTGTAATGAGAACATGTTCCATGGTGATCAAATAAATTATACTATTTGTAGACATTTTTTGTTGATGGAAGAAGAAAAATTGGTCAAATATGAGGATTTTATAACTATAATGGGTTCAAATTAGCTCCACTCATTTAGTATCTCAAATGCAGGCTCTTCGACTATCCATACGAGACACTTGGCATGTTTATGTTCTGCATGTATGTAATCTAGAGTCACAAGAGTGGGTAGATGACTAGAGTTCTAGACCTCTAATACCAATCAAAACATATAAGGTTCCATAATAATTGCAATTTATAGATACAACATCATCCCATAAATTTGATCATGTATATGATATAGTTCAGCCATGTAGAATATTATTCATTATGTACTATTTAATCACATTATCTATCTTCATATAGTGTCATAAAAAAATATTTTTTGTGATATAGCACATGTTTTTGAAGTTATTATAGATGAGGATAATGAAGATGGGACAAATAAATACATATATTGGTGTGTAGAGGGAAAAAAATGACTTGCACTGTCATAGATGGAGAAAACATTGAGTGTCCTACTAGGTTTGTGGTAGTCACTAGAACTTTGATTTAATGATATCCAATCAAAAATTTAGATATATGGTTGTTTGAATACTTTGAAACACACAAGAAGATACGGTATCATTCAAATTTATTTCTTACAATTAATATTAAATTGAAAAAATATCAAGGGAGGCCATTAGATAGGGAATCTATGGAAAGTTTGTGAGTAAAACCATGAAGCTAAGATTAGATCAAATCCTAGTGGTTTCATGGATTGATATATGTAGGTATGTTGACTTATAAAATGTAAATATAATCAATTTTACCAATTTTTTTATAATTTTTAGGTAGTACATATATATTTCATTTTTAATTATTTAGTAATATTTTTTTGTATGCTAGTGGTACCATATAAGCTTCCACCTTCACATGATTGGCACCATTAGTAAATAATTTCAAATTCTTGAAAATAAAAGAAGCTCAATCTAAAAGTACTTAACATTTATCCTTGAAATGAGGTTACCTTGAATGAATGAAAGGATAGAAGGAGCATCATGGTTGTTTGAAGTGTTTTATGTGTTATTCCTTCATGAGTTAACATATATTTGGGGATGGTGGTCTCCTTGATTCCATTTTAATCTTAACTCATCATGTCCTTGACTTCTATGCTTCACTTCTTCTTGAACCAACTTGTTATCAACTACCATGAAGTAGTTCCATTATTAGAGGGTAGTTTGATTGACCTTAAATGCTTATTTGACTCCATCAAATGTCCATTTTCTATCCCTAGGTGTATGGGTAGCATGTTTGACACTATTAAAATCCTATTTCCTAGGAGATTGATGACCTTGAAGGCTTTATTGCAATCACTTCACAAAACACAACCTTATAAGTCTATAATTTTGATGGGTTATTTTAGTAGTCTTGGATTATTCTATATCAAATATCATGGTCTAACTATTTCCACATTCAACATTTATTACTTTTTACCTGCATGTAATTGATTGTCAACTTCGAAGTTACCTTTTTGTCATTACATTTACTAACATCTTCATAATATTACATGATTTTCAACATAGGACCCCCACTTATGGCCATTCCTCCACCTTTAGAATTTAAATAAAGTTTATGTATATTTTGAACTCTTATTACATCTCAAAATTTGATAAAAAAATCTAAAATTAGAGACCTCTTTCATTGGAGAGGTAAACTAGCTCCTCTTGATTCTTAACTACACCAATCCACCTTATTAGTGTAGACAAGGTGGATTATATATATATAATTTTTATCAACATGAGATATTCTATCTTTAAAAAAAAATCATATCTTGAACCATGCCAATCTCTCACCTTGGGTCATTATCACTTTGCTTTCAAGAAGGATCAATAGGCCACTAGATTGTTAGGCCTATTTGGAGGTGGATAGAGAGTAAGATTGGAGATATAAGATAATAACCATCTTGAAAGGTATATAAACACCCCTTATAGACTCTTTGACATCTTCCATGTCCATTAGAGGATCCAATACCTTCATAAAGTGATTACTTGCTACTCAACCTAGCTCATTTAGGCCCAGAAACAAGGCCATGTTTGTGAATAGTCATGT
This sequence comes from Torreya grandis, assembly GCA_037957365.1. Taxonomy (NCBI): domain Eukaryota; kingdom Viridiplantae; phylum Streptophyta; class Pinopsida; order Cupressales; family Taxaceae; genus Torreya; species Torreya grandis. Next base: position 89,757 of record JARHVA010009016.1, read on the forward strand.
ATAAATTAATTTTTATGGGATTTTAAGGATATTGAACACCTAAAACATATTAAATACATCGTGATTCAATTTAAAATCAAATTTTAGAGCATTTAGAAAAATATAACTTGACTAATAACATTTTTTGTTGGATTTTCCTTCATTTTTACATGTGTAAGCCTATCTTTTTGCATTTTATCTCTCTTCAGGTATAGTACAAACATTAGAAAAAATTTAAAATTTATGAAATGGAAAGGAAGACTTACAATCCAAATTTAAAGTCATTTGGAGATATAAAACAAATGTTATGGCCCTTCTTATATTGAGAAGGTCATTCTTGAGGCTAGAATAAGTGGTGGGTTTGTCGACTGAGCACAACAGGAGGCCAAAAACATGGTCCTAGACATTATACACACATAAATAAATGTTTTTAGTGCTAATTTTTAGTGAAGAAGCACCATAAATGGAGTTATCAAACAACATCTTGAGCCTTGACAATATTTATTGTTAGTGTTTCTGCCCTCCTTAACAGTAGTGAAAATGTATTTTCAGGTGGACTTGGATGTAAAACTCATGTAGACATGTGTAATTCAACAATCCATACATTATAAAAGTGATAAATTTTCATATATGTGTCTTGGAGGTAAAAATGTGTGTTGGAGATCAATAAGTTATCACTTCACTACCAAAAAGTTGCATTTTAGGACCCGTCACTGCAACTTATGCCACAAATTGCTCTTGAAGGTTTAAAATAAGTTATAGATGGTGTAATAATATTTTTTTATAAATTCAAAGGATGGATATTATAGTTATTCAAAATGACATATAGTTTCCATTCTATGCACATTTAAATTTTAGCTAAAAGTTTACATTTTTTCTTGTATTGAAAAGGGTGTTTTAGGGGTCAGAATGGGTTATGGGCTTGTCAATCAGGTGCGACAGGAGGCCAAGAACATGGTCCTAGAAATTATTTTCCCATATATATGTTTTTGAAATGGTAGTTTGTAGTGAAGAAACACTATAAATGGAATTCTCAAAGAACATCTCGAGCTTTGACAACATTTGGTATTAGTGTTTCCACACTCCTAAACAATAGCAAAAATGTATTCTAAGCTGGAATTGGATGTCAAAGTCATAGAAACATGTGTAATTAACCTATCTAGATGTGATTAAAGTGATAAATTTTCACATGGGGATCTTGGAGGTAAAAATACATGTTGGAGCTTGATAAGTTATCTCTTCACTTCCATAAAGTTGCATTTTAGGACCTCTCACTGCAACGTATGCCACAAATTGCTATCGAAGGTTAGAAAAAAGTGATCTAGGATGAAAGAAGATTTTTTATACAAAAAAATGAGGGATATTAATTTTTTTAAATGGCTTAATTTTTTTATATGCACGTCTAAATTTAGGCTAAAATTTTGCATTTTTGAATATTGAGAAGGTCATTCTTAAGGCTGAAATGGGCGGTGGGTTTGTCAAAATAGTGAAGAGTAAAATCATGGTGTGTGATCAAGATATATTTGCTAATGTCACATCAAATTTGGAATATGTTAGGTCCATAGGATTGATCATTTGAGAGTTAATTATTTCTACTACTGGTATGGAAAATTATAAATTATTTATTTATAGATCCATCACGATCTTCTGAAATAGGCACAACCTAATTTATTTTATTGCTATGTTTACAAGTGTCATAAATTATGACAATATCCACATGCAAATGAATTAATAAAAATCATGGTTAGTTTTGATTAATCCCTACTTATAATAATCGTGCTTAGGCTTAAGAATTATTTATAAGAAAAATAGGTTGAGCTTCATCATATAAATGCCTCCAGTGTAATTAATTTATCAAATAAACATGCATGTAAATAGAGGGGGATAGGAGGCTCTTTGCTCATTTAAATGTTATATATTTTTTAGACTTGTAATATGAATTTGAAAAGGTGGATTTATTGTTATCTAAATTTTAATTTTAAATTTTTTAACTAAATAAAGTATGAAATGAGGATAATTCATATGGACCTAGGTAGGTTTATAAATTTATGTTCAAATTCCTAGTCTTGATTAACCTATAAAACATAAAATAAATATCCAAATATAATCATCTCCTAAACTCAACTCATGCATTCATTCAATAATATAATTTTACAAATAAAAAATGTTAATAACTTAGTTTGTCTCTATGTTCAAAGAATACACTCAATCAAATCCATAAAATTTTAACAAAGATGTCAATAAAAAGAAATTATAAAACATAAATTTTATAGGAAAAAAGGTTTCAGTAAGTTCTTCATAATAAAGTGCTAGTTCAAACTTATAAATTATTGATTTTATTTGATTCCACTTAATGATAAAATGAAACCTATATTTAATCCTAAAATAATCTCTAATGAAGGTTTATCTAAATTATAGAAAGGTGGAAGACCACTCTATATTCAACACACATTCAAGATGTTGGTCCATAAATAAATTTGTGGTGATAGACAAGATCCATATTCTAATGATATTTTAAGGGATATAATATAAGATTCTACACACTCAATCTCTAATTAAATACAATGTGAAGTACCTAATTAGATCCAATATATCATTAGCCACTGAACCAAGAGATAGAGAAAATAAAGGGGTTCCACTTAAAATCAGAAAGAATATTAAGGTAATCAAGGTTTCATTATATGTTAATGCTAGAGCTATAACTAATATAATTGTTGAAAAGTAAATTAAATGTGTCCCTATGCATAAGTAAGAGATGTCAGGTAATTAATTCTAGATACTAAAGAAAGATATATAATTTGTCTAATGGTTGCAAAGTAAAGTAAAAGTGACACTAAGAATAACTAATAGATATGAAAAATAAACATGTTTAAAATATGCCAATGAACTATCAAGCCTATCCTAATCTATAAATGGAAAAAAATGAAATAAATAATATATTACCACCAACCAAAGTACAAAAGGATGAGTACATGTTTAGGGATAAGTTTAATTTAGGTTAAATTATCAATGCATTAATCTCTCCTTGGCTTGTAGTAATTTGTGATAAATTATTGTAGGGGAAGCCAAGTTCTATAATTTTTTATCCTAATTTGAATTTATGCAATCAAACATAATAGGATATAAAAATGTATAGTAATTTAGATTAAGAGAAATAACATACAAACACACATCTGAATATAAAATACTAAAATTAATTGCATTGATTTGACAAATATCATATGTTAACTATATAATAAGTTCAACAAAAGGATGAATATTTATAATTTTTTATTAGTTTGAATATTAATATACTCAAGAAGTTGATATTAGATAAAATTGGGCCTATGATTCATACATGTCAGGAACTGTATTTATGTATGTGTAGGGTTAGTTTCATTGACCTTGATTAGTATTGCTAGATGATACTAACATATGTTGACTATTACTAACCTATGCATGAATGAGGGATTATGACCATATGGTCACCTTCACTTGTATTTGTATGAATTATATGTGCAATACTTAACCCTAATGATGTGCATAAATCCAAAAATAAGACTCCTTTTTGAAACTCTATGCATGTTTGTGAGGAATAAAATCCTTAAAAAACAAAAAAGAGTAATGAGCTCAGCTGACCCCAATCACACATGTTTGGTGATTAACCATGTCTACATATCTGATACTCTAAGGATATAAATAAAACCACATGTATTTATCACACCCACTGTGATTATGTTTTTTAACTACAAGCATGTAATGAATTATTTGGATTTGACACTTAAAAATGGTTATTTTGAATTGGCTTGTGATGGCTCCTAGTGTTAGGTTTTTAATTTGTGAAGAATATGATATATTTTCTCAATGTGCAATAGTGTATATATGTATACTAGATAAGTTCCCCCAGTCTGTTTAGAATGATAACTTGATTTATTTATATATGAGTCCAATTAGGTAGATTATCATGCCATTGGAAATCTAGAAAAATGGTTCAACCCTAAGGTTAATTTGTATTTGAAAAAGTAACCATTTATAAGAGAGGGTGGGTTCTAACAACATTGAGTCAGTATTGATTGATGATATGGGTAGAATCAACCTATGTATAGGTGGGTTAAATTGATGGTCTAGAGATGTCTATGCAAGTATCTAGTAGATTTGAAATAGGTAGTGAAGTTCTTGTAGGTGTGTAATAGTATGAATAAGGGTTAACTCATGAGACATAGTGTAAGTATGAAATAATGGTGGATTAGTAATTCTTTATGCACTCAAGCTATGTGTGGTAAATGTGTGTCAAGATTGACATTGTCAAGTACCGAGTACTATATTTTAGTTTCTAAAAATGTTTTTTTATTCTAGTAATAGAATTACTAAAGTAAAAGAATATTAAGTACCTAAGTGTGTAAAAAATACTTTGTCTTTGGTATAAAGCTCCAATTATTTAGGTCACTCAATAAAAGAAATTACAAACATGTGTAGTTAATGTCCATAGATTGACTATTTTAATCTAAAAATAAATATTTGATATTGTGAGAAAATGTAAAATTAAACTTATATGTTGGTGAAATCCATGTTTCCTTTCTCAATTGTTGGAGATGATGATTCCTTGTTGAAGCATTGGATAAGTTTATGTTTCCTTTTTACAGCACATCAAGATTTGCAGTAATTGTGCCCAAAATTTGTGTAACTATATAGGATCTTAGGTTGGGAATAAAACATGCCCCAACCCTCATGAATGTGGAAAAAATATGCAATGTACTAACCCAAATAATTATGTAGGTAAAAGAGATAACCATTAGGATAGGTTCATGCAATGAAATTGAATACACCACTGAAAATGGTTTGTATATTTAATTGTATCATTTTTCTCATGATCTCTCCATGTAAAAAAAAATGAATGGTTGAGATGGAATGAAAAATGTTCATGTCCCCATTATGAATGTAATTGTTAAATCATTTAGAAAAGTGGCTCAATTAAATTTACATGCAAAAATAATATATTTCTCTAATTTATAACATATTTTGAAAAGAAGCAGACCAATCTTTGATTTTTTAGATTATAAAATTTTATTTCAGTATAATAGATTCATAATATTTCACAATCACATTGGTTATATAGATGTTAGAGTAGGTTATTTACCTTAGCTCATGTTCACCTAGGTGATTTATTTTTTCCTTTTATTTAGTTATTCCCTCTCACTTATGTGTGGATATTTTATTTATCTTATTTTAGATATTATTATATATTACATATTTATCTTTCAAATATTATGTGGATATTTTTTAGTTGTTTCTATCCTTTAGGGATAGTTATTTATTAGTCCTAGGTTTGATCTATTGCTTGATCTCTTAGTTGTGTTTAATCTTTACCTTGGTATCTTAGTTATGATTGATTTCTTATCTTGATCTCTTAGTTAGAATTGATCTTCTCTACCTTGATATGCAAGGCATATTCATTGTATTGGACAAGCTTTGGAGATATAATATATGATATTGTTGTTCTTTGTTTTGCATATGTATATGTAAGTTTATGCTATCAAATTTCTTTAAGATTATTATTTTTATGAATGTGATGTTATAATAACACCATAGATCTTTGAGGCCTGGAAAAAATTAGTTTCCAATCCTTTTAATGTGTCAAAGTAGTGAGTGTTAGGTATCCATTTGGAGTTTGCAGTAAGGACTTGTGATCGTTAAATATATCTTATTATTTCCATAGATCTTATTGACATACTAGTATGATCTTCTCTTTCATCCTCTTTGGGTGGTATTGAGAATCAAAAAAGTGCACAATAAATCCTGGTTTATGGAAGGGTTTTGTGTTTTTTCTTATAGTAACATTTTTAGAGCTTCATGAATCAAATTTGAGTTCTTTGTTGCATTTAAGGTGTTTGAGAAAGTTAGATAAACCTTTTTATTTTTCCATTGGACATTTGAAGCCATATCTATCATTTACAAGTGCAAATTTACATGTTTCATCAAAAATGTTTTTTCTTCTACAAAATGCTCTCTAATTCTATAGAATCATGCCAAACATTTTCTGAGTTATGTGAACCTAGTTTTTAGTTTTCCAAATCATTTTGAATTTTTAAATTGTATTGAGAAATACAAAAGTTATCATAGTTTTACTAACTACCATTAGAAAAAAAACAATATAGTAGGAGATGATTGCTAAAAAAATACTATTTTTAAATAAAAATAATATATTTTAGGCATATTGTTTGAGTCTTTGTAATGATTTTTGGTTTAATTACAATTCCAATGACTAGTTGCAAGGCTATGTCCACTCCTTTTTTACTTAAGTGCATTCAATACATTTGTTCAAACTCATTAAATGCATTCTTTTTATCTTTGATGATATATTAGAATGGATTCTTCTATATTAGATTAGTGTGAACCATTAATAATAAATAATTTCCACAAATAGGATCAATAATATAAATAATCATTAAATTCAAAGTATTATGGGATTTAATGATTGCATCACAACTAGTATTCACTAGAGAATATGAGAAATTTCATCACTAGTGTAAATTTGATGAGTGTATGGGTTTGATAGGAAATTATGTAAGTAATAGTATTTTGATTCATTTGGAAGGATGTGAATCTCCTTTAAAAATATGGAAAAAATTAAAGGATTTGTTTGGTAAGGTAGATCACATGAGAGCCATGAAGCTTGAAGTAGAGATCACTTCTCTCAATCTTGAAGGTTTTCCATCTATTTTAGACTATCTTACTAAGTTTAAGAACATTTTGACATAATTTAATGTGATTGAAAGAGACAAAAAAGATGAAGAGTGTGTTTACCTAATTATGTCTAAGTTGAAAGGTCCATTCCGAATGTTTGCTTCTTGTTGCATCTTGATTCCTCACTAAGCAAACTATTTAACTATTCATGGATATATATAGTGGACATATTTTATATTGGTTATATTTATGACTTAGCTTGAGATATATGCAATTACGGGATAGTAGAATATTTCTTAAATAAATGATGCCACATGACTACTTCATTGTGATTTGGTTAATTATGCATTTTTATTTCAAAAATATCAATGTGTTATTTTAGTTATATTTTATACTATATGTTTATCATGTTGTTATGATCTAACTACCTATGTATTTTGAGGATGATGTAGGAGAACTCATCCCTCATAGCATGTCATAAGGAGAGCATCATCAAAGATGATGGCGTAGATGGAGAAGTCAGAGGTCAACAAAGAATTGGAGGGAACCCTACCCACACCATAGTAATTAGCACATGGTAGAATGCATTAAAACTAGTTTCATTATGGTGTATTTATTACTTTCTTTAAAAATTTGATTTATATACGTTGTCATTATAGGTTAAATATTGTAATGAATTATTTTTATGTATTTACCATCTTTTGTCATTAATGCTAGTAGGAATATTATTAGCAAAAGTAAATTTAAAATCCATATTATTAGTAATTCTAAAATTAACATTTGTTGATGTTAGTTGATTTAATTAAATCATGGAATTTTGGCATTTAATGTTAAAATATATAAAAATATAAATTACATTAGAAAGGGGAAAAAAGACAAAGATAATTAAAAAAGAAAATAAAAGTTAGAGACTAAAATTAGAAAATCAAAAATAATTAATATACTAGAAAAATAACTAAAACAAATAAAAAGAGAAAATTAAAAAAATCAAAATCAAGGAGAGTTGTGCTTATTTCATATAGGATAAATTTGAGAAAGGGATCATCTCATGTATTTTTGGAAGAGAAGATCAGAAAGGGAGGCAAGGGGTACAGTATAAGAAGAAAAGGCACAAAGAATTAGTAAACAGACTAACCAAGTAGGTGTTATATTTCAATTCTAATAATTATTTATTAGCTTATATGATCTGTGTGTATAGTTGAATTCTTGAATATTTTGTTTTTAGTACATTGGGAAATAATTTATGTATGTATTCCCCTATAGAACATGAAAACATTCATGAAGTTTCATTAAAACTTGCAATATGATATATAAAATAAGACATATATCTATGGATGTGTTTGCCAAGATTAGGAGCACAATTGATTACCTTGTATAAACAACTAAACACGGCATTAAACCAAAAGTAATGAGTAACTAGAAATCAGAAACAACACAGAATTTGAGAGACAATACAATCTTGAATTCAACTCATCCAGAAGGAAATACAATAAAGAGATTACACTCTTCCAACACCTCTTGGGTGTACCAGTAACTCTCCCTCAAGTGTTCTTTCTCTCACAACCAATTACAACCACAACTCAAACACAAAGTTATACCCTCCACCAGTCAATAACAATACTGCCAGTCTGACAAGTACTCAAAGTACTCCAAGTAGAACTCCCTTGATCTTGCAACAACCTGCAAATCAAATGATCTTACTTACCATGTAGATCTCCCCTGATCTTGCTATACCACAAATCAACCTGGTTTTACACACCTACAAACCTAGATCTTACAATTGGAAGGATCTCTTCCTTTTCCTTGATTACAATACAACCCCATGGGTCTATTATATAGATCCCATGCAAACAATAATTAGACTTCTAATTACAATAATTAGAAACATAGACTCAAGACTAAAATTAGTCTTTTACATGCAAACAAACTGTCTGTCTAAAATAAGACTAGTTTTGGAAGTGCATGCAAACGTATGCACACACAAGATACCAACGTTGGTGCCTGTCTGACCGATGTCAACTGACCCATAACCGATGTCAGTTACTATGAACACTGAAGATGACCGATGTCAGTTGCACTACCAATGCCAATTTCTCTATAACTTAGCAACCTCCTCCATGTTTGTATTAGTGAAGCTTTTAGCTCCACAACCTAACAATCTCCCACTTGGAGATAAATAGTTGCATCTGTACCTATACCTGTACATCATCTAATTTTATTTCTTGGCTTGTATCTCTCTTCAAGTTCAATCTTGAAGACCAACCACCACACATCCTATGATGTTACACATGTCATCCAAGTCCCCTACCACATTCAAATCTACATACCCATGTAGAGAAGTGCTTGACCCTGCATCGCATGTATACCTGCTGCTGGTCCCTCTCAGATACCTGAGAATCCACTGAAGTACTTTCTAGTGCTTCTTTCCTAGATTGGCCACAAACTTGCTGATAGCTCCCACTGCTTGGGAAACATCAAGTCTAGTACACATGTACTTAACCTCATCATGTGAATTGGGACACTGTTCTATGAACTATCCATCCATAGGTGTGCTAACTGGTTCTACATCCTACATAACAAACCTTGCCACTACCTTATTCACATAATCATCCTGAGACAACATCAACTTGTGATCTTCCCTATCTCTAGGAATACTCATGTCAAAGAATTTTGTTGCTCCCAAATTCTTCATGACATACCTCTGAACTAAGTTTACCTTTAGCTCAGCAACTCCCTGCATGTGTGACCCTGTAACAATCATACACACAACATATAGTAACAAGATAATGTAGCTAATATTATCCAACTTGGTAAAGGAAACATAATGGTTACATCGACATTGACTAAAGCCATGCTTTGTCATACACCTGTCAAACCTCCATTATCCGGTAGCCTGCTCAAGACCATATACCCTGGCCTTCTATCTCACGTGTCCATTCTCTCTCTTCTTTAACCTAGGAATCTATTCATCTTTTAGTTCTTTCTTTCCGATTGGAAACTCTACCAAATCTCCCATTTGGTTCTCATCCAAGGAATCAACTTCCTCATTCATGCCATGCTCCCACTGTTTCCTAGATTCTACCTGCTTTGCTTCTTTAAGACTTCCTAGTTCTTGACCATTAGTGAGCAACAAGTAGTCTAAAGAAGGGGAATAATGAATTTGAGGCTTATTTACCCTTTCAATCCGCTTCATGGGTGTTTGAGACTCTTTGACAGCTTGTTGTCTGCCCAAAATCCATTTTTTGGTCGACCTTGGTCTGCACCTGACTGATGTCGATCCCACCTGATCACTGACACCAGTTCCCTTACCAACATCGGTGTTCACCTAATCACTGATGTCAGTTCTCTAACCGACGTCAGTCACCACCTACCCGACACCATCGATTTTGGTCTGCACATGACTGACATCAGTACCTGCCTGTTTGACGTCAGTTCCACCTAACTGACATTAGTAACTATGTTTTCATGTGAGTGATGACTTTTTACCCGTGAGCTTAACTTGGATCATAACCTTGTCTAAACTGCCTTACTTAGAATTATTCAGCCCCTTGAGCTGATCTCTGTCTGTCATCTCCTCCTTGAAAACCAAGGCTTTCTTATTCTTATCAAAAACATCAGATTTCCTCTTTGTGAAATAGACCTGATCCTTTCTTGTAGCATGAGTTTCAAGAAACCTCACTTTATTCTATTGCTTACAAAAATCTCGATCTATGCTTTCCAAATCTGAACTCTTACCTTTTGACTCAAGAACATGCATCCCCTTCTTATTCATGTGACCAAGCCTACAGAGCCACATCTTCGCATCTACATCTGAAGTAGATAAACTAGAAGGAGAATCAATAATACAAGTAGATAGATAAAGAGTACCTACTTTATTACCTCTTGCTAAAATAAGTGCACCCTTGGAAACCTTCCAAGAATGCACTGTGAGAGTTACTGTGCACCCCTCATCACCCAACTTTCCAATAGAAATCAAGTTCCACTTCAGGACTGGGACATGCATGGCCTCCTTCAACACTCATGTGTTGTCTGTCTGTAATTTCAGCTACACTTTCCCTTTGCCAACCATTTGACAAGGTTTACCATCCCTTAAATAAATCTCTCCAAAGCCTCCTTGGACATATTCATGAAAAAAATCTCTATTTGGGGTTGCATGGAAAGAGGCACTAGAATCTAAAACCCAAAATTCCACTTTATCTAAGGAACATACAAGAGCATCATGTGCAACAATATTTGTAACATCTGCTTCTTCATTTCCTTCATGATGATCTTCAACCAACCTACATTTTTTCTTTATGTGCCCTACCTTTCCACAATTCTAGCAGATTATTCTGCCATACCTAGATTTGGATCTCCTACCTATCTTTGACCTTGATTTCCCTTACTCAATTTTCTCTCTTTACCTTCCCCTGCTTTCAACACTTAAAGCATTACCTGATGATTCACTTGTGCTTTTCTTGCAAATTTCTTCATTCAAGATTACACTAACAACATCATCAACTTTCAAGATATTTGAAGCAGACACAGTATTACTAACTGCCATTACCAAACTATCCCAACTTTTAGGTAATGAGCATAATATTAAGAGAGCCTTAATTTCATCATCAAAAGCAATATTGACTGAAAATAACTGATTTACTAATCCATGGAAATCACTAAGATGACTGTGTACTGATCCACCATCCAACATTTGTAAATAAAATAATTGCTTCATAAGAAATACCTTATTTGAAGCTGAGGGTTTTTCATATAAATTTTCCAAAGATTCCATTAAATCTATCATTGTCTTAGCCTATGATAAGTTGTAAATTATAGGTGATGCCAGGCTCAAACTTATAGATCCTAGAGCCTTCCGATCAAGAACATTCCATTCTTCATCTTTCATATCCGTGGGGTTGCTTGCAACCCCACCCAATGGTAAGTATAGATCTTTCTGATATAGATAATCTTATATCTACATCCTCCATAATTGATAATTCTTGCCATTGAATTTCTCTATTCTTAGCTTACTTTCTTCTGCCATTGATTTACTCCCACTCGATCAGAAACCCCTGAGAGTGATCTGTAATCAAACACAAACCTACTCTGAACCAGGCTCTGATGAACCTGCAACCTGGCTTTGATACCACTTTGTCAGGATTAGGAGCATAATTGATTACCTTGTATAAGCAACTAAACACAGAATTAAACCAGAAGTAATGAGTAACTAGAAATTAAAAACAACATAGAATTTGAGAGACAATACAATCTTGTATTCAACTCATCCAGAAGGAAATACAATAAATCTATTACACTCTTCCAACACCTCTTAGGCATACCAATAACTCTCCCTCAAGAGTTCTTTCTCTCACAACCAGTTACAACCACAACTCAAACATAGAGTTGTACCCTCCACCAGTCAGTAACAATACTGCCAGTGTAGCAAGTACTCAAAGTATTCCAAGTAGATCTCCCTTGATCTTGCAACAACCTACAAATTAAATGATCTTACTTACCATGTAGATCTCCACTGATCTTGCTATACCGTAGATCAACCTGGTTTTGCACACCTGAAAACCTAGATCTTACAATCAAAATGATATCTTCCTTGTCCTTGATTACAATACAGCCCCATGGGTCTATTATATAGATCCCATGTAAACAATAATTAGACTTCTAATTACAATAATTAGAAATGCAGACTCAAGAATAAAATTAGTCTTTTACATGCAAACAAATTGTCTTTCTAAAATAAGACCAGTTTTGGAAGTGCATGCAAATGCATGCACACACAGGCTACCGACGTCGGTGCCTATCTGATCGATGTCATCTGACCCATAACCGATGTTGATTACTGCGAACACTGAATATGACCGATGTTGGTTGCACTGTCGATGTCAATTTCTTTGTAACTCAGCAACCTCCTCCATGTTTGCATTAGTGAAGCTTTTAGCTCCACAACCTAACAACGTTGAGTTATATATCTACCACTTTCACAACCTATATGGGTCATTTTATTAAACTTAGTCATCAATTTAAATAAGAAAATAGTTTGCAATTTTAAATATAAAAAATTAGGAGGGCATATTGAATGCAATAATATTAACTTCCATCCAAATTATATAATATGGAATCATTGATATTCTTTTCCCAAAATGCTAATAGTCAAAGGCATAAGGACTTTAGTGACTCACTATGTATTAGTTCAAAACATACCTCCCTTATGAACATGTGACTTAATTCCTTTGTAACAAGTCATAGGTAGTGTAAACTCTAAATTTCAATTGTATAAATAAATGATGTCATCTTTGTCAATCTAAAATGTATTTTTGGGGATGTCAAAGTTTATAGTGAACTAGTTATTTCAAGATATAAATAAACAATGGTGAATATAAACATATAGATTATATTACCAATCTAAAATTATATTTGTACACATAAGGCATCGTTGAATTTTCTTAATCTATAGTATAATATATGCAAGTGCACTTATGAGTGAGTGAAACATGAAATATTAATGTCGTATATATATAATTGGTTATACAGTTATACTAATATCATGTTAATGGTGTCACATTATTTCCATATTTTTCCTATTTAATCTAGATCTCTATAATTTTTGAGAACAAGATACCTTCTATTGACATTGCCATAATGTGCATTTCCAGCCTGGGTGGAAATATTTAATTGAATATTGTAGTATATAGATGAGAAGTCAACTGAATTCTATTTCTTAAATATATATTATATAATGGTCAGTTTAAATATTAAATGATATATATATATATATATATATATATATATATATATATATATATATATATATAATAATAATCCCCAATCAAAGAGAATGGGAGTTCAAACACAATATTTCCTTATTGGTCCCATGTTTTCATAAGGTATTAACTATGAGCATAGTTTATTTGAAGTGTTATAGAAAAAAATCATGCCTCTTTGTAAGTGTCATGTGTTTATAAATAAAAGAGATAAAATTATAAAATAGAGAATTTATAATCATTTCCTATTGAATCATAACTTGGATGGAATTTTAATAAGCGTGGTTCCAAATAAAAAATAAAGCTTTCTAAACTTAAGTCATTTGAAGCTTCCTTATTAATAAATATATTATGTCACCATATGTATTTTGGAAACATTATATGCTTTATGATAAGATTTCTTAACTAGAAATAATAGTGTCATAAGTAAACATATCTTTTTTCATCATGAGATAAGCCTTGCAGCATATTGGAGACCCCTTGTTATATGTACTTTGTGGCATGGAACTTGTCATATGAAGTATAACATTATAACAAGGTATGTATTTATGGTTTATTATCAAAGTGTTTATTTATGGAAATGAATGTTAACATACTTAATAGTGTATTTAAGAACATAGAGGTGTATTCTTATGGTCGTAGTCATTGGATGGAGTATTAACTATATTAAAATAGTTACATGTAAATAAATTAACAAACGTGAACATTCAAACCTCTAAATGTATAAAAAAATGCTAGATTGGATCACTTTATGTTTTATGAAAATAAAGTTTAGGTTGTTCTAGTTGTTGAATATGAATGTATGTTTCCATATATTTACGACTACTTTATTAGCTTGATTTTTATGTTTAGTAGTTATGCTTAAAAATACTAGATTATGGTAATATGGGTTATCATAGGGTGTAATATAGCTAGAAACGAATTATGTTATTTCAATCTATAGTTAATTATGTATTCACTTGGGTGGTATAAACTATAGTCATTATTTCTAGTATGGGATAAAAATAATGTAACATTCATTCATATGTTTGACATAATAAATGTACGCTTTGGTTACTCCTATGTTTAGCATATTATGTGATGTGTTTTCTAGTAGAATGTAAATTATATGAATATTGTGGTTGTTTTTTAATTGACCTATCTACATTGCTAATTGTGACTAAGGAGTGAGATGAAATTCATTACCTTACTAGTGCCACTGTTCTAGATAAAGGAAGTCTGATCAAGTGGTGTGTATGAATTTTATTGATCTATAGATCAATTTTATATTACTATTATTAAAAATTTGGCCAAAGTATGTTTAGTGAAACATTATAATTTCATGGGTATTATTTAAATGTATGTGTTATATCTTGCAATATATCAAGTTTTCTATGATACATTGCATGTTTAGTTCCAAAATCATACAGCACACGGGATCTTGCTTATCTCTCTAGATTCCCACACCATCACTATCTACACATCCATGAAAGGAGGGTTATTTCTTGATGGAATTAGTGTAGGATATCATTGGTATATGGTTGGTGTGGAAAATCTCTTGGATTATGGTCTCCCTTCCCATAATAGTACTACTTATCGAGATGACACTTGAGATTGCCATAGATGCTTGAGTTTGGGAAATAGAATCTAGGGGAGCCATGTATCTTATATGTACAATGTATTGTATTATACTTATTATTTAAAATTACCATGATGAGTTTTAATTATTTATTATTGTATATTGATAGTTGTAACTATAGATTTGTATTAGATGTGGTTGAGATAAAATAATTACCTTCTATATTTGCATTATGATATACTCTCTTGATGTTAGAGATCCATGGTATATGATGTAATATGATTTATTTGCTTTATCATGAATTTAGTTATGTGTATGATCTTTGATATATTCTCATGGTGTAATATATTTTTGTATATGTGTTTATTGAAAAAAATTCACATATTTCTTATTAGATCCAAGTAGAGATGTTAAATATGGTATCAAATCTATGGCTTGAACTCTAGGATCTAATGAGTCCATGAACATTTTCATATCCTTCTATTGATAGAAATAAGGATTATGAAACATATAATTTCTTGAGAGGGTCTTTCAAATGCTAATGATAAAAACCCTCTATTTTATCTTAGTCAATTTTCCACCAAGTAATCAACAAAAATGGACCAAAGTCTTGTAGTCATGAATGAGACTAGAGATTAGATTGTAGATCTAGAGAAGGTGGTTCATGGCCATGAGGAAGAGGAATAATAGGAATAACCTAAAGATCATCCCACTGATAAGGCAAATCCTTATGATGTTAGATATCAAGTTCATGTGGAGTTGGCCAAAGCCATGAAGACACTGAACCCACCTAAATTCGATGGGACTATTCTGGGAGATAGAGCTGAGGAATAGCTGACTAAGATGGAGAAGTATTTCAAAATTAAAAACTACTCTAAGGTCACCAACATAGTTTAGGGAGCATACCAGTTGGTTGGTGAGGCAACTATGTGGTAGGTCAATAAAAGGTTGGAAATAAATCTTAAATCAACCACCACCACTTAGGAGTAGTTTGTGGCATTATTTAGGTCATGGTGGCTCCCATAACTTTACTTTTTTTAGAAGATCATATATTTCCAAAATTTAAAACATGATGATATATCAGTGAATGAGTATTGGGATCAATTCACTAAACTACCAAAGTATGTACCTTAGTATCAGAGAGATGAGCTATTTAGGATCAAGAAGTTTATCATGGATTTGAGGCCCCAAATCAGTGGATAGGTATATGTTTATGGACTTTCCACGATGGACCAGGCCTTTGAGAAGGTAGTTAAATAGGAGCAAAAGTTAATGTTTTTTGGTAGGCCATGGGCAAGTTTAAGAAAATGTTTGTAAATTATAAATCAACCTTCAAGAATAAGAATTAGAAATAGAGGAGTGGGGGCTCTAGAAAGTAGTTTAAAATTCAAAATCATAAGTTCAACAATGGTTCAGGCAACAAGAAATAGGGCAATAGATATAAATATGGTTTCAATGGAAATCATAGAGTGATAGAAAAGGGCCACCATGAGGATGTTCCATTTTTAGATAAGACCGTTATGCTCATGATTGTTCTGAGGAGAAGTCAAAGGGTAAAGGTATTAATCCTTATTAGGGCATTTTTTAGTAATAAAATCATGCAACAGTCGACAATCGATAAGCCAAATACAATTATTACTTATTGAGCTATTAGGTACTTTGTTTGACCATCCAATTTCCATTTTGATAGATACATGAGACAAAAAATGTTTTATGATTATTAGGATGCTTAGTAAGTTAACTAGAAGAGCTGGTGTTATGGTAATTGCATGGTTAGTATAGTATGGGTATGACTTAAAAGTCATGGTTGATAGGTGTTTTGTTGAAGAAGGGATTAGGTTTCTTGAATACAAAATAATTGTAGATGTGTATGTGTCACCTTTAGGATCATATTATGTGATCTTAAGAGTCAATTGGATTTCAAAACATAAAGCCAAGGTTGACTATTACCTGAAGAAAATTGACTGTCTTGCTGATTTTGGGAATCAAACACAAATTCAAGGTGAGAATAGAGAGTTCAAGTTGTAATAGTTTTCAGATATACAACTTAATAAGGCTTAAGGAAAAAGGTGTTAGGCATTTTTCATCAATATAAATGAAATGGAGGAACTTAAGTAACCATCTCTCAAAGACCACACATTTCTTATAGATTTTTAGGATGTGTTTCCAGAAGAGTTATTAGGCTTGCTTCCTAGACATGAGTTTAATTTTTATATCGACATTAAACCTAGTTTAAAACCACATTCTAAATCACCATACAGGATGAAAACCACTGATTTGGTTGAACTAAAGACTTAACTTTAGGAATTATTGTCTAAGGAGTTGATGAGGCCAAGTGTGTCACTATGAAGTACACTAGTTGTCTTTGTCAAGAAGAATGATGGTAGCCTTTGAATTTTCATTTATTATAGAATGTTGAACAAGGCAACCATTAAAAATAGGTATCCTCTACCTCATATATATGATATTTTGGATCAAATGTGAGGAGTAATAGTATTTTCTAAGATTGATTTTTGAGTGGTATACCATCAGTTGAGGATTTGGGATGAGGACATTCTAAAAACAACATTAAAAACTTGGTATGGGAACTATGAGTTTATAGTGTTACCATTTGGACTATTTAATGCTCTAGTAACATTCATGAATCTCATGAACAACATATTTAGAGATTACCTTGATTACTTCATGCTATTTTTTATGGATGACATTCTTATCTACTCAAAGAATGAAGAGGAGCACCTTCAACATTTGGAATTGGTTATGCAACCATTGGAAAATTATAAGTTATATGAAAAGTTATCCAAGTGAAAATTTTTTCAATAAATATTATAGTATTTGGAACACATTATCTCTATAAATGGTATATCATTAGATCTAGGAAATATTAGAGTTATTATGGAATGGCTGGCATCAAATAATGTGAATGAGGTTAGAATCTTCATGGGGGTAGTAAGATACTATACGAAGTTCATTCCAAACTTTTTGAAAATATCCAATCCAACTACTTCCCTGAAATAGAAGAACCACATATTTTTTGGTTAGATAAGTCTGAAGTAGCTTTCCAGGAGTTGAAAATAAGGCTTACATCTGGACCAGTGTTGAGATTTCTAGACCCCAATGGTTAATTTTTAGTGGTTAAAAAAGTAATAGGGGATGGAATAGGAGGATTCCTTATGTAGCATGGTGAATTAATGGATTATGAGTCATAAAATCTAAATATATATGAGGTGAATTATGCCCCTCATTATTTGAAACTTGCAGTGATTGTTCATGCTTGGTAAGTATGGTGACATTACTTGTTGGGAAAACCTTCTAAGCTCAAGACAGATAACCTGGGACTCAAGTAATTTTTTTCCCAACCTAATTTAAATGCTCATCAAAGAAGTTGGATTGTGTTATTATATTATTAAATTATTCATATTAGTTATATCAAAGGCAAGGAGAATAGAGTAGCCTATGACCTCAGTCACAGAAGGTACATAGTAGTTATAACTACTATCATGAGTAATTTCAGGGATTGAGTGATTGAGTTATCTCTAAGAGACAAATTTTATGATGAATACAAAAAATGATTATTTAAAAATTCTCAAAAACCTCAATACAAAGGATTCAATTTGGAGAGTGATGGTCTATTATATTACAATAGATGAATGTATGTGACAGATCAAGAGAATCTACAGATCACAGTGCTAAAGGAATTGAACAATGCCCCATATTTGAGACATATAGGAGTAACAAAGATCATGTTAGATCTTAGACCACTATATTTTGTAAATGGAATTAATAAGGATGTACCAAATTATGTGTCATATTATCTATAATGTCAACGAGTGAAACTTGAGCATGTATATCTCGCTAGATTATTATCTCTGCATGATATCCCAGAATGAAATTGGTAGGTGATCAACATGGACTTTGTCCAAGGGTTACTGATGTCATAGAATAGGCATAATATGATCTTGATAGTGGTTTAAAAACTAACCAAGGGGGATCACTTTATACTAGGCAATTTGATAGGTAATGCACTTACCCTTGTAAAGAAGTTTTTAAAGGAATTTTATAGGGTGCATGGTTTTTTAGAGAAGATCATTTCATACCATGATCTAAATATGACTTCAAGGTTTTGGGTGACTCTAAATTCATATTTAGGTACATAACTTAATTTCAATACAACTTACCATCTAGAGATTGATGGCCAAAACTAAGAGAGTTAAGCAGGTGCTTGAGGATCTTTTTCGCATGTATTTTGGATCAGCAGTACAAGTGGGAAGATTATCTTCGATTGGTTGAGTTTGCATATAATAACTCATATCAATCAGCATTGAATATGGCACCATTTGAGTCAATTTATGGGAGAAGGTTTAGGACACCTATCGGTTGGGACATGTTAGAGTATAGGGTAGTCTTTGGACCTAAGATGTTCTTAGAGAGGGAATAACAAGTTAGACTAATCAAGCAGAGATTAGTATAGGCCAATGATAGAAAGAAGATTTATGAAGATTTGAAGAGGATAGAAAGGCACTTTTTAGTAGGCGATAATGTTTTTTTACAATTAAATCCATAGAAGAACTTGATTAAATTTGAGAATTCTGTAAAATTATCACTAAGATATGTGGGACCCTTCAATGTATTAAAAGTGATCAACAATATAGCTATAGGCTTGCATTTTAAGTAGCTACATCTTATTTACATAATGTCTTCCATGTTTCATATCTTAAAAAATATAATTTTGATCAAAAACATGTGTTGAATTGGAATGATTTACAGGTTTTGGACCTTAGAGTGGTCACAATAGAACCAATCAGGTTAATTAACATATGCAAACTTCATTTGAATAATAGAGATGTCATAGTACAAGGTCTAGTGGGACCAATAATCTGAGGATAATGCAACTTGGGAGGACTATGATGAGTTATTCAAGAGATTTCCATATTTATTTGCTTGATTACATAATGTTATACTATGTTATTTTTAGTTGAACAATATTTCTATTTTAGAACATATGTTTGAATAAGAGTCATCTGGGATGATAACCAGCTTTAGGGGGGAAGGATGTTGCATCTCAATTCCTTGCTAAGCAAACTATTTAACTATTCATGGATATATATATATATCAGACATATTTGATATTGGTTATATTTATAATGAATCTTGAGATATATTCTATTATGAGATAGTAGAATATTGCTTAGATACATGATGATATATGATTGCTTTACTATGAGTTGGTTAATGTATGTGTTTACATTTTAAGCATATTAATGTGTTGTTTCAGTTATATTATGGTATATATTTTTCATGTTGTTATGATCTAACTAATTTTGTGTTATGAGGTTGATGTAAGAGAACTCATCCCTATGGAGAGGGTGCTAGAGGGAAAACATCATTGGAGAGGGTGACATAGATAGAGATGTCAGAGGTCGACAGAGAACTAGTAGGAACCCTTCACATACCATAGTAGTTAGTACATGGTATAATACGTTTAAAATAGTTTTCTTATGGTGTGTTTATTACTTGATTTTGAAAATTGATTTCCATGGGTTGTCAGTATAGGTTAAATATCGCAATGAATTCTTTTTGGGTATTTGGCACATTTTGTCATTAATGCTAGTAGGAATATTACTAACAAAAGTAAATTTAAAATATAGATTATTAGTAATTCTAAAATTGACATTTAAAATGATATAACATTTGTGGATGTTAATTGATTTAATTAAATCTTGAAATTTTGGCATTTAATATAAAATATACAAAAAATAGAAATTTCAATAGAAAGGGGAAAAAATAGAAAAAAAATTAAAAAAAAAGTTAGAGACTAAAATTAGAAAATAAAAAAGAATTAATATATTAGAAAAATAACTAAAAAAATCAAAAGAGAAAAACAAAAAATCAAAAGCAAGGAGAGTTGTGCCTATTTTATATAGGAAAATTTTGAGAAAGGGATAATCTCATGTGTTTTTGGAAGAGAAGATCAGAAAGGGAAACAAGGGGCACAACATAAGAAGAAAAGGCATAGAGAATAAACAAACAAACATACCAAGTAGGTGTTGTATTTAAATTCTAATAATTATTTCTCAGTCTATAAGATCTATGTGTATAGTTGAGCATTTAAATATTTTGTTTTCAATACATTGTGCCATAATTTATTTATGTATTTCCCTATATAACATAAAAATATTCATGAAGTTTCCTTAAAACCTATAGTATGATATATGTATGTATGTATGTATGTGTGTATGTATGTATGTATGTATGTAATGGATATATTTATGGATGTGTTGAGTCATATATCTACCACTTTCATAGCCTATAAGTGTCACTGTATTAAATGTAGGCATCGATTTGAATAAGAAAATAGTTTGTAATTTTAAATCTAAAAAAATAAGAGGGCATAATGAATGTAACAATATTAACTTCCAACCAAATTATATAATATGGAATTGTTGATATTCTTTTCCCAGTATGTTAATAGGCAAAGGCATAAGTACTTTAGTGATTCATTGTGTATTAGTTCAAAATAGATCTCCCTTATGAACATAGGACTTAATTCCTCTGTAGCAATCTATAGGTAGTGTAAACTCTAAATTTCAGCTCTATAAATTATACTTATGGGGGCATCAAAGTTTTTAGTGAACCCGTTATTTCAAGATATAAATAGACAATGGTGAATAGAATGGTGGAGATTGTTGGAAATATTGTCATTGATGTCAAAGGTTTAGCATTATTGGTGATAAAGGCCCCATTGCATTTAATATTGTTTATCTTGGCTAATGTGAGTTAATATTTATTTAATATTAACGAATATATTTTTGGTTTCATATGAGACAAAAGAAGGGCCCATGGAGAAGTCAAAGAGCCATGGGATAAAGACAAAAGAAGGATGGGATGCATTTTCCCATGAAGAGTCATCTTGGGGAATACCAAGAGTCACCAAGTGAAGACAAAAGAGTAAATGTGAAATTTATCATGAAGGGACACTTTGAGGAATATGAAGAGTCACCAAAGATAAGGACAAAAGTGGGAAGGACGTTTTTTGTTATGAAGGGTCACCACATGACTTTTCAAATGCTTGGATATGAAGGGTCATCCAAGATTGGCACCATTTTCAATGAGGATTGAAGAGTCACAAAGGGGGAAGGCCAAAGGTCATTTGGAAATCTATAAATAAAGGCTTGAGAGGCCATTTGTAATGTGGATGTGAGAGGTTAATTTGATATTGTAATATCTAGCTTAGAAGAGCAATTGTGAGAGATGAATATGATTTGTATTTGTTATATCTAGCTTAGAAGAGCAAAGGTGAGAGAGAGGAAGGAGATGTTGTATTGATCTATCATTTGTTGAGATAGCAACATTGAGAGATAGGTTTGTGGTATACACAAAGGGGTTGGTGCTCCTATGGGTTGGTACTCGGCAAAGGGGTTGGTGCTCTTGTGGGTTGGTGCTCATGAATAGGTGCTGGGTTGGTGCTCGGCAAAGGGTTTTAAAGCTATTTTGGGTTGGTGCACATGAATTGTAGCTGAGGTTTATACTTGGCAAAGGGGTATGGTGCTCATGTGGATTTGTTCTCATGAATATATTTGAGATTGATTCTCTGTGGTTTTTCCCACATTGGGTTTCCACGTTCTATCTGGTGTCTCTCTCTATCTTGTGTGATGTTTATTGTTTGAGTTTTATTGCATATCTTGAATGTTTGATTAAGTGGAATTTGATAAAGGGAAAGTTTTATAAGATATATAATATATTGATTCACCCCCCTCTCAATATATTCCATGCTTAATAGAGATGATATTATCAATCTAAAATTTTATATATATATATATATATATATATATATATATATATATATATATATATATATATAATACCTTATTAAAATATGGGAAAAATAAGGAAATATTGTGTACCAAAAACCATTCTCTTTGAGTGGGGATTCTTCAATGTTTGTGTGTGTGTGTGTGTGTGTGTGTGTGTGTGTGTGTGTGTGTGTGTGTGTGTGTGTGTGTGATTTGATATTTAAACCTTAACCATTATATAATATATTTTTCAAAAATAGAATTTTGTTGACTTCTCATCTATATACTATAGTATTTGATTAAATATCCCCCCCCAGGATAGTAATGCATAGTATGGAAATGACAATAGAAGGTCTCTTGTTCTAAAAAACCACAATGATTTAGATTAAATAGGAAAGGGTTGGAAATAATGTGATGCCATTGGTAGGATATCAGTATATCTACATAACCATATATATATTAACTATGAGCATAGTTTATTTGAAGTGTTATAGAATGGAATCATGCCTTTTTGTAAGTGTCATGTGTTTCTAAAGAAAAGGGATAAATTTATAAAGTGGAGAATCTATAATCATTTCTTGTTGAATCAAAACTTGGATGGAATTTTAATAAGCCTGATTTCAAATTGAAAATAAAGCTTTATAAATTTATGTCTTTTAAATCTTCCTTGGTAAGAAATATATTATGTCAACATATGTCTTTTGGAAACATTATGTGCTTTATGATAATATTTCTTAACTAGAAATAATAGTGCCATAAGTAAACATAGCTTTCTACATTGTGATATAAGCCTTACAGCATACTAGAGATCCCTTGTTATATGTATTTTGTGGTACAGAACCTGTTACATGAAGTATAACATTTTAATAAATTTTGTATTTATGGTTTATTATTAGAGTGTTTATTTATGAAAATGAGTGTTAATGTGCTTAATAGTGTATTTAATAACATAGGGTGTATTCTTATGGTGGTAGTCCTCGGGTGGAGTATTAACTGTATTAAAAGAATTACATGTAAATAACTTAATGAATGTGAGCATTCAAACCTCTAAACTTATAACAAATGATATATTGGATCAATTTATGTTTTGGAAAAATGAACTTTAGGTTGTTCTAGATATTGAATATGAATGTATGTTTTTGTTGATGTCCTAAAATTGTGCTAGATCTTAATCAACAACAATGGGAAGTTCCTTCTGCCTTTTGGGGATGGGGTCTAAAGCCAAGTGTCACTCTCTGGTCCCTTTCTACCCCATCCCCAAAAGGCAGTAGAAGGCACCACATACCTTTAGATGAAGAAGTGGAAGATGCCACGTATCTTCCTAGAAGTAGTGGAGATTTCCACATGTTAATGTCCAAGGGATCATCCTCAAGTTTCATTGTTGAATAAAGGTTGTGGTGGGCCTCGGGTGTTACTTCAAAATCCATGAAAGCTGCCAGGTGTCACCATCTGTAAGAGCCTATTATGAGTCCCGAATAAATCTACAGCATAGCCAAGGAAAGGGAGAGGGCCACGTGTCTTCGATGAACCTGATGGAGAGTACCAAATGTCATTTTTTGATGCCTAAAGTAAAGTTTTTCATAAATTAGCTAAGGGTCCTCTCCCATTACAAACAAAACAGAGTGCCCATCTACCTGTGATAGTGAAAATGGAGGGAAATTCAGTGAGAGAGTTAATTCAAGTAGATGGAGCAGTGCATCAGGTACTTTTTTTGGGGCTTGTAAGCATTGAAGATGTCATCTGTTTGTTTCCTAATAGTGGAGGCAAAATAGACAGTTGAGCAGCCCAGTAGGTGATGAAATTTGAAATTCAGACGCGAAGAGAGGAACTAGTTAGGAATCGCCATGTCAAAGTTAAGGGCATCCATTCTTCTCCAGCATGGCTTTTCGAAGCATTGAATTCGCCAAAGTTCAAATTATTATTTTTTATTTACGTATTTGAGGCTATAAAAGAATAAGAATTGTAAAATCTAAAGGGAGGGGGGAATTCTCATAGTTTTAGACTTTCAGATTTTTTGACCAATAATATCATTTGCTTTTGTTACATTTTCCTGAGTTGAAAGGTTTATATGTCATTTGTGTGTTTCTGCATCTTTTGTATGACTGGAAGATTCAATAAGAAAATTGAACACTATGCCCTTGATGTTATTTGTGTCATTTGCAAAGTAGTCTATGCTGTAGATTTTCTAGTGTTGTGATTGGAAATGTTATTTGCTTTTGTCCCATTTTTTGGAGTTTGAAGTTCTACATAACTGTGCATGAATTCTGTGCCTCTAATGTGATTGGAAGATTTTATTAAAAATATTGAACACTATGCCTTTGTTGACAATTCCTGTATCTCAGCAAAAGACTCCCTTGTTGTGAGCCTCTGTTTCTGTTATTCCAATCTTTTACATTGATCATGCACTTGTCTGCTCTTAAATGTAATAGAATCACATAATAGTTTCACTATGCTCAGGTTAGGATTAGGATTACTCTCAAGCGCATCGCCATAGTTAGGTTTCAATTCTTGCATTTTGCGTTTCTGTTTAGTCTTCTATCCCTTTTCCCCAACACCCAATACAAAAGAAGAGGGCAACTTCTTTAAAATTTGGAGGTTGTTTTCAAGCCGCATTGTCCCATAGCTTGAAACTTCCCATTGTTTTTGATTAAGATCTAGCACAATTTTAAGACATCAATAGTTTCCATGTATTTATGACTACTTTATTATCTTGATTTTGATGTTTAGTAGTTATGCTAAAAAATATTAGACTATGGTAATATGGGTTATCATAGAGTGTAGTATATCTAGAAATAAATTATACTATTTCAATCAAAAATTAATTATGTATTTAATAGTGTGGTATAAATTATATTCAATATATCTAGTATGGGATAGAAGATAATGTAAAATTCATTCATATATTTGACAGAATAAATGTATGCTTTGGTTACTCCTATGTTTTGGCATGTTAAGTGATGATGTAAATTATGTGAATCTTTTGATTGAATTGTATTTGAACAAACTACATTATTGATTCTGAGTAAGGAGTAAGGTGGAATTCACTAGCTTACTAGTGTCACAATGCTAGATAAAGGTAGTTTGATTAAGTGGTGTGTATGAATTTGACTGATCTATAGATCACTTTTATATTATTATTCTTAAGACTTTGGCCAAAGTATGTTTAGTGAGACATTATCATTTCATGAGTATGATTTACATGTATGTATGATATCTTGCAATAGATCAAGTTTTTTATGATACACTACATGTTTCATTTCAAAATTATACACCACACGGGTACTTGATTGTCTCTTTGGAATCCCACACCATCACTGTCTACTCATCCATAAAGGGAGGGCCATTTCCTGATGGGATTAGTGTGGGCAATTGTTGTTCTATGATTGGTGTGTAAAATTTCTTGGATGATGATCTCCCTCCCCACAAAATTACTACTTATCAAGACAACACATAAGATTTCCATAGATACTTGAGTTTGGGAACTATGCTCCAAGGAAGCCATGTCTCTTATATGTACAATGCATTGTATTTTACTTATTATTGAAAATTGTCGTGATGAGTTGTAATTATTTATTATTGTACATTAATAGTAGTAACTATAGATTTGTATCAATTATGGCTGAGTTAATATAATTATCTTCTATATTTATGTTATGATATACTCTCATGATGTTAGAGATATATGATATATGATATAATATGCTTTGTTTGACTTATCACATTTTGAGTGCTACGTATGATCTCTGATAGATTCTGATGGTGTATATATTTTTTTATATGTGTTTATTTTTAAAAATCACATATTTCTAAGTAGACCCAGTAGGAATGTTACACTTATACCTTTTTCTCTAGCATGGATGCCTTAGGTTCTACATTCAAAATGTTTGATTTAGATTTGTCTTGTGAAAGACTTACTAGAGAAGAATCCAAATTGTATAAACTTGAGTCTTTCACCTCTCAAAAGGCCTTATTAGCATTTTATTCTAAGGGTAGGGGAAAATAAATAATTAAACCCAAAACCACTCCTTATCCATCTCAAAGTGACACTAAACCAAAATAAAATAACTATAAACCCAATAAGTCTTCTAAATCTAAAAATAAGTCTAGCATTTCATGCTCCTTTTGTGGGGTGACTAGTCATGTAGAAATTAGGTGTTAGAAGAGAATGAAATTTATAGAAGATGTAGTAAAATATAAAAGAAATCTATCTCCATGCCACCTCCTTCCAATGGGCATAGAAAAGTACTTAATTTTATTGGGAGATTTCAGTCACTTGTTATAGATAGTTGGGTTATATATGTTGGTGCTTCTCACCACTTGACTTATTCTAAGGAGTCTTTCATATCTCTTGGTTTGAGTTCTACTTCCAATATTGAGGTTGAATATTATTCATTTATTTTTTTTAAGGGAAAAAGTGACATAAAACTTGTTGGTGGCTATATCAATGATGCACTATATATTCCTAACATCAATTCACACTTGTTTTTTGTTTATTGAATTTTTTATTCTAATCATGGCAAGACAATGACTTTCACACCACAAAGGGATAAAATTTGAACCTTGTTAGAGCCTCATTCACTTATTTCACAAGGTGTTGTTCATCATAATTCTTGACTATATCTCTTTGATGGTTTTGATGACACTTCTTATATTGGTGCATGCTTTGTTTCTCATGTTGATTCTGAGAGTAAGCTTTTACATGAGAAAATTAGCCATCTTAATTATAGATATTTGAAGGAGTTGATCACTCATGGTATGGTTGATGGTCTTCCTATAGTTTCTTGTCTTGATGGAGTTTTCCATAGCTATGCATTAGGGAAATACAACCAAGATTATTTTCTTAAGGGTATGTCCAAGAGAGCTTCTTCGCCACTTGAGATTTTGCATAGTGATTTAATGGTTGTGATTACTCATTTCAATGGAGATAATTATTCACTTACATTTACTCATAATTTTTCAAGATGTACCATTGTTTATTTTCTCAAGTACAAGAGTGAAGTTTTTTCACACTTTAAATTCTTCAAGGTTTTGGTCGAGAATCAATCTTCTAATTGCATAATGAAACTTCACACTGATAATGGGTGGGTGTACTTTAGCAAAGAGTTTTCAATTTTTTTTGGTAGCTCACAACATTTTTCACCAATATTTTGTTCCTTATACACCACAAAATAATGGATTAACATCAATTAAGAATCAAAATTTGAAGGATATGAATAACTACATGATGCATTCCCAAGATTTACCTCTTGTATACTAGGCAGAAGTAGTTAATTATGCAAACTATATTTAGAATTGCACACCACATAGAGAACTTGATAATTTTACTCTAAAGGAGGCTTGGTTTAGAGCTAAGCCTGATGTCTCATTTGTTTTAGTTTTTATGAGCCATGCTTAGGCTTTTGTACCCAAGAATAAAAATAAATCCTTGGATAAGAAGAACAAACACTTGATATTTATAGGGTATTGTGAGGACATGAGAGCATATTTAATTTTGGATCTTGATAATCATAATGTTATTTTTTGAATACATGTTCAATTTGATGAGTGATTCTCTTTCCATGATTCTCCATCTTCTTCCATGACTTCTTATTCTTACTCCCATCTATTGATGATCCTTCACTTTATCTTGAGGATTCCTTCTTTGAGGATCCAATTGGGGAGGTTATAGATATAGACTTGGATGTAGATCCTATTTCCATTATGCCTAAGTGGTATCATACTATATTTTCTAAGGTAACACCTTTCATACAATTATCTTCCACCCATTAAACATCATCAGGTGCATTCTATAAATTATGGACTTTTGTGTCAAGCATTTTTTATTGATCCACGGTCTTTTACATAGGCTCATGTGATATAGGAGTAAGTATTATTCTTTTTTAATGAATCATACTTTGGATTTGGTCTCACTTCCTAAGGGAATAAAGTTGGTTAGATGCAAGCGGATATACTGCACCAAATATGCAACTAATGGATCCACTGACAAGTATAAGATAAATATTGTAGCAAAGGGTTTTTCACAAGTTGAAGGTATTCATTACTATAATACTCTTACCTTTGTTTCCAAGATGGATTATGTGTGCCTTTTACTTTCTCTTGTTGCATCATAGGGTTGGCTACTTTACCAAATTGACATAAAGAATGCCTTCTTACATGGAGATTTATAGGAGGAAATCTACATGGAGTAAATTATTGGGTTTTTTCATGATTTTTATTTCATTTATCAACTACGAAGGTATCTCTATGCTCTCAAATAGGTTCCTTAGGCCTAGTATGAGAAGATGGATTTTGTTATTTTATCTAGTAGATTTTTTAACTACCACTCAGATCCTACCACATATAAACAAGATGTTGGAGAGGATATTGTCATATTATTATTGTATGTTTATGATCTAATTCTTACATGAAACTCTTCTTCTCAAAATAAGGCTATTCAATAGGTTTTTTTAGCATAATTTGATATGATAAATCTCAGTCTTTTGCATATTTTCCTTGGTTTGTAGATTTCTTAGTCAGATTTAGGGATTCATTTAAGTCAACATAAGTACACCATTGATCTTATTTAACATTTTGAAATGGATGATTGTAAGCCAAGTCCCTCTCCTTTCTATTCAAGGGTCACTCTTATTTCCACCTACACTACTCTTTGTGATCCTACATTGTATAGGTTATTGTTAGGAAGTCTTATGTACTTAACTCATACTCACCCTAATAGTTCTTTTGTAGCTGGGATTATATCTTAATTTTCACATGATCCTCATGACATCTATTGGTATAATTCCAAGAGGATTTTGACATATCTTTAGGGAACTTCCCACTTTGTAGTACACTACCCTAGAGTTCCTACTCAATTGGTTAGCTATATTGATTTAGATTGGGTAGGTTTTATTGATGACAGGCATTACACTTCTAGGTATTTTTTTGTCTTGGTAATTCTCTAGTTACTTGGGCTCGCAAGAATTAGTAGACTATTGCACTTTCATATACAAATTTAGAGTACAGAGCAACAGTCATAACTAGTCAACAAGTTTTTTGGCTCTGTTAGTTGTTGATAGAGTTTAGCTTCATAAAGGATTCACCTACTATAATCTAGTGTGACAACTAAAGTATAATTCATATTTCTCACAACCCTATTGAGCACCAATAGACCAAGAATATTGATATTCACATGTAAATCATTTGTAAAAACATTTAGGATGGAGTTCTTTATCTGGAGTATATTCTGACTTAGTAGAAGGTTTTTCTTTATGAAGCCTTTTGCATCACCTCATTACCTTGAGTTACATGGCATGCTTGGGGTTTAATAAGTTGTTATTAGGGGTGTTCATGAAGACATATTCTTTATTCATTTATTAATGGATATATTATACATGATTACATTATCAAGCCTTATTTTTGTGACTCGTACTATAGATATGCAACTTTATTTTTGGCCCCTAGCTTTATTTATGGGGGTGCATTGTATTAGGTTATTTAACTTAGCTCATGTTCACTTGGGTGATTTATTATTTCCATTTATTTATTTATTCCCACCCACTTATGTGTGGATATTTCATTTATCTTATTTTAGATATTATGAGATATTACATATTTATCTCTGAGATATTATGAAAATATTTTCTTGTTGTTTCTATCCTTTAGGGATAGTTACATCTTAGTCCTAGGTTTAATATCTAGCTTGATCTCTTAGTTAGGATTGATCTTTCTCGTGTATATATAAAAGACATATTAATTGCATTGAATAAGATTTACAAATATAATCTATGATATTTTTGTTTTTTATTTTGCATATGTATTTGTAAGTTATGTTGTAAAATTACTTTTACATTATTTTTTTAATGAATGTGATGTTCTACTAACACCATATATACTTGAGGCTTGGAACAATTTAGTTTTCATTCATTTTAATATCAGTGCTTGAAAAATCATGAAATGTCTTATGATGATTGAAATAGAGGATTTGCATGATTTTTTAACACATTTGAGACTCATGGATTTGCATGATTTTTTATACATTTGAGACTCATTCAAGGTAACCTCACCTAATATTTGTACATAAAATGATAGAAAATTATAATGTTAAGAATATTTATAAATTGGTTAGTTCTAATGTGATTGATATAGATGGGATGGATTATTATGATATAGGTACTAAGTTATTGTGTACTAGTGTGGATAGTGCATTTGTAATATAAGATAATAGAACTAGTCTATGAAATCAACTCTAAACAATAGTTTCCCCATATATGATTCTAATTCATTCCATGACACATAGAATGAATCTTTATTGCAAAATTTTTAACACATTTTAAATTTTCACAAAAGTGGAGGTGTTTATCCATGGCATGCATGCATACATGTCAAACAATCCAATTTTTTTTTTATAATTTTATAAATTTGCAATTGGAGTGATTGATGGGAATAAAACTTTTAAAATGTGTTGATATAATATGGATCTCCATATATGAACCTGCATATAAAATATTTAAAGAATATCCATTGCTAGCATGTTATATGTTTAAATATTGGATGGATGTTGACAAGGAAAAATATTTGTTTTACCATTTGATAGATTTCAAAACTTTGATAACATCATATCATATTTTTCCCATATTTAAAAGAAATACATTATTTTATGAAACATGCATAGGGGATATCCATTTACATTGTTGACTTCATACGGTTGAGGAAATGGGTTTGTCAATCTCTTGATATCTTATACTAATCATAAGAAAGTTTTGAAGGACCAATATTTAGCATTTTGGAAATATTAGGAGATATTGAGGACCCTAAATACTATTTTAAATTTAATATTAATGATCATATTTGTATATTCATTAATGAAAAAGAGATACCACTACACACTTTCAAAAATGAACTGATTTGGTTGGAGTAGAAATTGAAGATGTCCCTATAACATGGGCTCTATAAGATAATGTTATATATGAGAAATGAATGAAATTGAGAAACATTTTAGAAATATTATCAACTAAAATTTGATAACATTTTAAAATGGATCAGTTGCTTGAATCCATAGGAGTGATGAATCCTATATTTTGGAACAATTTTGAGGGTGAAAATATAAATAGTACTTTATTCATCAAATACATAGGTACTCTCACTAATAATTTTAGTATATATGTAGATATAAATGGAATTGAAGTTAAGGGTATTTCAAAAGGATTTATTGGTGTCTCAATCAACACATTTTATAATTTCAATGATTGATCAACATTAGTGTTTAAATAAACCAAGAGAAATTGGTGTTATTACAATGTTTTGAAAAAACTGTATCCCATTAGTGTTTTGCAAGAAAATATTGGAAAATATTTTTAATTATATTAATTATGTCAAATAATGATTTTGGTATCCATGGAAGATGAAAGGGTATTTATTACATTATCTTTTTTTAAATCAAAATTGATTGAACAAAAATATTAAGACATGTTTGAGGTTGTATGTTTCACATTATCTAGTGGATGTGTTTCCTTATGAAAGAGTGCTTTTAATTTGGATTTATCTACTAGAAGAAGAGGAGTCACTAATATAACCAAAAATGTTACTAAAAATGTGTCTGAGATGGTGTATATGAATGCCAACTATGAATAACATGTTGCAAAAGGACTATTTTATCTAAGTTTTAGTTTGGTATGTATTATAAATATATTGAAATTATATTCATATTCATAATACATTTGTGATATACTTATGTTTAATGAACAATATTTTTTATTTTTTCTATTTTTAATTTAGGTCACAACATTAAGTATGTTGAGTTGATTTTAGGATAATGTACCACTTATCTTCTTATGATATCAATTTATTACAACTATAGAGTGCATTTAAACAGCACCTTTAACTTGATCTTCATAAGAGGTAAAATAGTTATTAAGTATTTTATTAGAACCTTGAATGGGTACCACCATGTGAATGATATATTCAAATAGAAACACTAATATTTATTTATTGGTTGAACATCTAATTTTTTATGCATTGAAATCTATGTAAGGTTGTAGTATTATGTAAAGAATATAGAATGTAGAGAAATAACAATGAAATAAAGATATAATTAAAATTTAGAAAACACAATAGAATAGAGAATCAAATTTAACATGGTTCACCCAATATGGGCTACATCCATATAGAACTTGTAATTCCTTTTTATTATTCAATCTAACAAATGAAAGTAAAAACCTACAATACATCCACTGCAATATCCTCTTCACTCTCACACTATTTTGACTGATTACAATGCCATCATATCAAAGGAGGGTTAAAAATTAGGGAAAAATTGCACTAACTTAATTTCTACCATTAGATCTAAAACCTAATATTAAATAGTTTATATTAACTATGAAATTAAAATATTTTATAATGCATTTTCACAAAATTTTGCTTTAGGGGCACTACCCCCAAACCCCCACTAGGGGGCTCAAAAAATAGGTTGTTTCCCCTTGAGCCCTGATGGTGACCATAGTGGAGGGTGTTTCCCCTCCACACCCCCTCTGTCAAGAATTGGGCATTAAAATAAGATCAGACTCCACCATCCAACAATATCCTACTTAGAGACTGATTTTTGCAACTCCATCGCTACAACTCTTACTTGTACTTTTATTTAAACTTTGACCCTAGCATGTTTAGTGACTGCAATAATAATGAAATAAAGATAGAAAAGTCCAACTCCATCACTACAACTCTCTATCTTATCTTTAGTGACTTCCTTTGTTATTGTATCTACAAGATTCTAACTCATATGGATCTTTTCCAACTTTAATTGACCATCCTCCAAAATTAAATGAATGAAGTGATACCTAACTTGTATATGTTTGGTTCTTGAGTGGAATGCTGATTTATTTACAAAATAAATTGCACTCTGGCTATCACTATACAACCTAAAATCTTCTTGTTTGTGCCTCACTCTTCCATGAACCATTGCATCCATATCATCTCCTTACCATCTTTTATAGCTATAACATATTCTACCTCTGTAGTTGACAAAGCAACTATCTTCTAAAATTTTGAAAGCTAACTAACTTTTGTGTCACCAATAGTGAATACATAACCTATGGTGATCTTCCTACCATTTAAATCTCCAACCATATTTACATCAACATATCCTTGTAAGGTAATATATAAACCTTCATAGCACAAATGTGTATTAGCGATCCCTCTCAAGTACTTAAGAATCCACTTGACTGCATCCCAATGCTTTTTTCCTAGATTTTTCATAAACCTAATAACAACTTCCACTGCATGAACAATATCTAGTCTAGTGCACACCATATAATACATTAAAATTCCAACTACTAAAGCATATGGTACTTTAGCCATGTAATTGATTTCTTCCTAAGTTTTAGGACACTATTCATTGCTTAATTTGAAGTGCCCTCCCAAAGGTGTACTCATAGGTTTTGAATCTTACATATTGAACCTGACTAACACCTTCTTGATGTATTATTCTTGAGACAATGTCAATTTCCTATTTTTCCTATATTTTGTTATTCTCATACTAAGGATTCAATTTGAAATACCCAAATCCTTCATTACAAATGAATCTACTATTTTTCTTTTTAGCTCATTTATATCATGCATGTTAGATCCTACAACAAACATGTCATCTACATAAAATAACAAGACAATATAGATGTCATTATCTAATCTCTTAAAGTAAACACAGTGGTTCGAATGACATATACTATAACCTTGTTCTATCATAAACATGTCAGATTTAAAATACCACTATCTTAGATCTTGTTTTAGTCCATACAAACTCTTCTTTAACATGCACACCATTTTCTCCTTACCTTTGACTTTGTATCCTTGTGGCTATTCCATATATATTTCCTCCTCTAAATCACCATGAAGGAATGTAGTCTTCACATCTAACTGTTCAAGGTGCAAATCTTATACTACTACCAAACTTAAAATAGTTCTTATAGAGGTCATTTTAACTACTAATGAAAATATTTCATCTAAAGTCATTACCTTTCTTTTGTGAAAACCCCTTTATAATGAGTATAGCCTTGTACCTATTTTTCCTCCATTTTATCCTTTCAACATATAAACATATTTATTTTGTAATGCTCTTTTAACTACAGGTAAATGAAAAAAATCCCAAGTTTGGTTGTGTACCAAGGAGTCCATCTCCTCTTTCATGCCTTACACCCATTCTTTCTGGTTTCTACCTTCATTGTTTCTTCATAGCTTTCTAGCTCATCACGATCAGTCAATAATAAATAATAAAGTGAAGGAGAGTAATGTTCAAGGATTATAATTACTCTAGTAGATATTCTAACTACACTTCTAGGAGTTTGAAGTACTTGTTTTAATTGTTGCACATTCTAATTTTCTTGCACTTTTAGAATTTCATTTTTAGTAATTTCATCAAGTACTACATATACTATATTTGAATTTTCTTGTTTATTTTCATAAAACTAATCTCTATACATGACCTTTTCATTAAAGATCACATCTCTAATCCTAATGATTTTGTGATTTTCAATATCCCATAAACAGTAACCAAAATCATTAACTTCATATCCAATAAAATTACATTTCTTGGATTTTGCCTCAAGATTGGTTCTATTTTCTTTATCAATATGGACAAATGCTTCATAACCAAATGTCTTTAAAAATGAATAATCTACCTTTTTACTTGTCCATGATTACTCTAGAATGCCACCATCCAAAGGACTTAAAGGCCTTCTATTTATTAAGTAAACAATAGTATCTATAATATCTACCCAAAATTATAAAGGTAACCCTACATTCAATCTCATGCTCCAGGATTGTCTTATTCATCCTTTTTGACACACCATTTTGTTGTGGTGTCCTGGAAACTATCTTCTATCTATGAATCCCATGGGATGAATAGTAATTATCATACTCCTTACTACAATATTCACATTCATTATTTGATCCGACACACTTCAACTTATTCCCTATCTCATTCTCAACCAAAGCTTTCCATTTCTTAAAAGTATCAAAATCAATAAATTTCTTTCATATTCAATAAACCCAAGTTTTTCTAGTTACATCATTGATAAAATTAACATAATAAGAAGATCCACCAAGGGATGATACCTGAGCTAGTCCCCATACATCTGTATGCAAAAGATCTAACTTTTCATCCTTCTTTATCCTCCCAACTCTAAGAAATCTGACTCTCTTATGTTTTCCATACACACAATACTCAAAAAAATCCAAATCCACCTTCTTCAAATTTGGCAACAAATTCTTTGAGTGGAGAACTTTCATCCCCTTCTCATTCGTGTGCCCAAGTCTATGGTGCCATAATTTTGTATCTATTTTTCTAAAATATAAATAAATAGAAGAGTCAACATCACCATTAGATAAATACAATGTACCTACCTTATTTCCTTTTTCTATTACCAGTGATCCTTTAGTGACCTTCCATGAAATTTTTATCAATGTAATTATGCAACCCTCACTTCTTAGCTACCCTTATGAAATTATATTTATTCTCAACTCAGGAACATGTCTCACCTCTTTTAACAATAATTTATTTACATTCTATAATTTTATCTTTTTCTTACCTTTTCTTACAACTTTGTAAGGTTCACCATCACCCAAATAAACCTACCCAAAATCACCTTGAACATAGTCTTTAAAATATTTCTTATGGGGTGTAGCATGAAATGAAGCCCCTAAATATAACACCCAAGAATCATTAATATTATCAAAATAAATAATTAAATCATCTTGTAACACATCACCTTCTACATTTGCTTCCTAGTTTTTATCTTGTTGTTCATCTCCTTGTTTTCCATTTCAAAACCAACAATATTTCTTTAGGTTTCCTTTCTTCAAAAAAATCTAGCGCACCAATATTATTATAGATTTATATCTACCCTTCTTAGACTTCCCATGATTCCCTGGGCCCTTTCCTTTATCTTTTTAGCTTCCCTTATGCTCCATAGTCAAAGCATTACCTAATGTCTCACCTGTACATTTTCATCACATTTCTTCACTAAGGATAACACCAATAACATCATCAAACATTAAAGTGTTTGATCTAAAGATAGAATTGCTCATAGCTGTGACTAATTTATTCCATCTTTCTAGGAATGAGCACATAATCAAAAGAGCCCTAACCTCATAATAAAAATTTACTCCTATAGAGCTTAATTGATTTATGACTATGGACCTCCATGGTGGCCATAGTGGGCAGTAAAATAAGATTAGAGTCCACCATCTAACATATTAATCACTTGAATTATTATCTTAAGGTATAGAAGTTATTCATTCTCAATTATGTTGTTTATGAATCCCTTGATCAATTTGTCTACAAATGTTAATTATTGAATTATCTAACCATTTCAAATGAAAGCATAGATGAAAATTTTAAATACGTACACATAGCCACAAATGCAAAATATATATTCAACATTATTGATAAGTTTAATTATTATCTTTAATTTTAGGCTCAAGCCCTTAAATTAAAATATTTATAAAATATAAATAAACTACCAAGTGAAAATCTCATTATTTGTCAGACACTTGGGTGTTTATCTAAATTCATTGCATGGAATACATTTTGCTTCCCTAGCCTTCCACTTGGATGGTAGTCTTGTTGTCTTTTAGGATAGTTGAATCTATTAGATCCCGTGTTACACTATTGATATTATGAATATTTGCATGCTCTTCTCTAGTAGCATCTCCTACTAAAAGAAAGGTGGGATCTATTTCAGCCTTCTATTTAAATGAAACTTTAGGATCCAAGTCATTCTCCTTTATTATTTTCTTTAAAGTATTATTTTTATTATTCATTGTTATAAAAAATTTCTTGAGTGAAATGTCTATAATTAAGCTTTTATGTGTATTTTTTAAATGTACATCAAGGACATGAACTTGATTATTCAAATTTGTATATTTTGACTAAAAATGAACAAATAATATTAATTAGTAAAAAATTATAAAAAAGTTTTTAATTTCAAAAAATTAATGTAAAAATTACCACGGATATTTATTTTTCCATGTTTGTAATGGCAACAAGAATTTTGTTTTTCACCCATCTATTGTAGTATAATTGGGCTTATGCATTTAAATTTTCAATTATGTTTAACATTACATCTAAAACCCTGTCATTAAATTTATTAGTAACAATAATAGTGATTTAACAATTTTGAGAATATTGGTGTATTTTTCCTAATTTAGTTAAAGGGTCTAAGTAGAAAAATTAGTCAATAATTATTCCATAATTAACTTAATAATTTTTTAATTTTGATTATTGTTTAGAATTTTTTAAAATAACAAGTGGATAGAGAGAAATATAACTTAGCTTAGAACTATGTTGATTTGATTGAGACAAGGTTAATATTGACTGTGCAGGACTAGGACACTATCAAAAATTGAGATCTAGACTTCATTTTATAATTAGATAGGTGTTTTGTAACTAGACAAGAGTGTTACTAGTTCTATATTCCACCTCTACCTCTATTGTCTTAAGGATATAATCTTTTTAGGTTTCGTGCGATAGGTCTATGTGACCCTATTTATAATGTTTCAGTAGCTAAAAGTTTGTAAAGCTCCTTATAGAGTTTATTATTTCTTCAAACCCTATCTTATATTATTATTTGACAAATTTTAAGTAATATTGATGGTTAGTGTGTGTAAGATGCACTGGACTTGCTTCATACACCATGTGTGGGAACGCTGCCTACATACCAATACTCTGAAGAGAGATCAAACCATATGTAGTTCTCTTACTTGATGTGCTTTGTGTAATTGAGTGTATGAAGATGTAGAATGCTAAGATTGGATGTACTTGAGATGAATATGGATTGGTGTAATAATTTGAATAAGCTTGTAAGTGTATTGGATGGCTATATGTATATAATAGGGAAGATTACTTGAGTGGTCTTGTTTGTATTCTTGCTTGCTCAGTGATAGTTGTCAACCCTTTTTTTTTTTTTTTAAAACACCAGGGGTAAAAACTTTATTAAAACTCAGAAAAAAGATTACACGACAAGATCAAAAAAAAAACCCATGACACCCATACACGCCCGTCACAGGCCACCAGCGAACCTCACTCTCCTACACCATACCTGTCTTCATATAGAATCTTCTCCATATTTTCCTTAATTTCCTCCGGTAGCGAAGCCACCTCAAAAACCAGCCACTCCTCCGTTCTTTCCGAAGCACGTCTCGCCAAACAGTCCGCAGCTCTATTCCACTCTCGCAGGGCATGAGCGAAAATCACAGTATCCATGAGCCTACTGACCTGCAAAATCTGTTGAACAATCAGGGAGAGTTGCCAATTAACTCCCAACGTCTTTCCATCCTGAATCAAATTTATCATGATAAGCGAATCAGCCTCACAAACCACTTGGCGCCATCCTATTTCATAAGCTTTCCGTATCGCGAATAAAATAGCTAGTCCCTCCATTTGATTAACCGTCTGGACACCCCTGTGGGCCGCAAACATGAAAACCACAGAACTCTCATTGTCTCTGGCCACCCCTCCAATACCCGCCATACCCAGGTTGCCACGGGACGAACCGTCCGTGTTAATTTTTAAAAATCCCGCTCTGGGGGGGGGTCCACCTCCCCTCCCTTTGGATGCTCTGCCTCCCAACGCCCCTCTTCCTCCCACACGCCACATCAGGAGTGAAGACTTTAAACTCTAGCCTAGCTGCCAACTCCGCGTCCCTTTTTGCTAATGGCAAGGCCGCCTCACCCTTTGCACGCACCGTTTCCTGAATCATGTTAATGATTCGCTTCCACACTTGACAGACTTCCAACCGCTCCTCTCTAAAAATGCACCTATTGCATTCAAGCCACACCTGCCAGAGCACAAATGTGGGACCAGCGAACCAGACACTCTGCAAGAAGCGCGCCATAGAGGGAGGTTTCTCAATCTTCAGGCAGAATTCACTTAAGGAAGAGACATGAAGACACCTACCTCCCCAGACAGCCCACCACGCATGCCACAGCCAGTTAGTATACTGGCATTGGAAAAAAATATGAGCAGAATTCTCCTCTTGGACGCCACACAAAACACAACAGGAAGGTCCAGCAAATCCCCTTCTCCTGATATTATCCCACGTTAGGCAGCGGTTCCAGGCAAGAGTCCACATAAAACATTTGCATTTTGGCCAGGAGATGCTGTTCCAAATCCATTTCCACCAATGGACCTCACGGACACCCCTGAAGCTCTGAACAGCAAGTTCCTGATATCCAGCAGAAACAGAGTACTTACCTTTGGGATGAGGATGCCAAGCAAGCTCATCCTCTCCCCTAAGGGAACAACAGGTGCAACTGGCCAGAATCTTCCCCAGCTCCCCACATTCCATCTCCATACCCCTCATAGGCCATTCCTCAACATTTTTCCATCTGGCTTCCCACAGCTGATTCTGCTGACCAAAAACTTTGAAGTCATTCACTTTACACCAGCCAACCTCACAAAAATTCTGAGCCAAAACCTGTAAATGTGGGTACTGCACCACAATGGGAGGAAACCCGTCCCATGAGTCATGCCAAAAATGCACATCCAGCCCACTTTTACAAATCCAGAACAGCCCTTTTTTAATCAGGTCCGCTCCCTTCTTCAGCGTGTCCCATATCACCGAACCCCTTCCCATCAACCTGTATCTAGGAATATCCTTTTGTGGCTGACCCGGAAAATATCTATGCGACAAGATTTTATCCCAACTCCTCTCCTGCTCCGTGCACCACCTCCAATATAACTTAGCCGCAAGAGCAGTACCAGCCAACGTAGATTGCCTCAAACCCAACCCACCAAGCCTCTTCGGACTGCACACCACATCCCATTTGATGAGGCTCCACTTGATTCTCGACAGATTTCTGGCCCACAAGAACTGACGCGTCAAAGTATCCAGCTCCCTAACAAAACCAGCTGGCGCCACCTGGAGCATACATCTGTACAGGGGAAGCGCCTGAACCACAGCCTGAATGAGTTAGACCCTACCAGCAAACGAAAGCCACCTGTGTGTCCAGTGGTTAACCTTAGCCCTGAATTTGTTCAGAATCCCCAACCACGACTCCTTAGATTGTCTTCCGAAAGTGATCGGTATGCCAAGATACGTAACCGGAAGACTGCCAATTTGAAAATGAAGAATCTCCGCCACTCTCCTCTGGATAGCCATAGGGGTATTGAAGAAGTAAATAGAGGATTTCTCTTCATTGATGACTTGCCCCGAAGCTTCCAAATAAGCATCCAAGCATCTGCGAAGACCACTCGCCTCCCTTAAGGTAGCCATTCCCATCAATGCCACATCATCCACAAACTGAAGGTGAGTAAAGACTGGCAATCCACCCCCCCACTTCCAGCCTTGAACCTCGCCAACTCTGGTATATTCTCTGATTTGCCGCCCCAACCCTTCAGCCAGGAGAAGAAACAGATAGGGGGAGAGAGGATCCCCCTGCCTCAGTCCTCTCTCAGCCCCAAAAAGGTTGGAGTTTTCACCGTTGACCAACACCGAGAATGAGGTCGAGGTAATACAGCTCATAACCCACTCAATCCATTCCCTCTCAAAACCAAAGGCCGTCAACACCTTCTACAGAAAGGACCACCTGACCCTATCATACGCTTTAGACATATCCAGTTTTGCAAACATTGCCTTATCTTTGGAATTGTGCATTGAATGTACCGCTTCCGTGGCAATCACAATGCCATCCAAAATCTGCCTTCCTTCAACAAAACCTCCTTGCTCCTCCGAAATCAGCTCCCTCAAGCATCTCTTTAACCTCTCGGCAATCAGCTTCAAGAGGATTTTGTAAATAACATTACAAAGTGAAATAGGACGAAATTGACTTAACCTGTCAGCCCCCTCCCCCTTAGGGATGAGGGCCAAGTAAGTGGAATTTAGCGCCCTCAACATTTGTTTGCTATCCTGGGATTCCCTAACTACAGCCAAGAGGTCATCCTTAATTATTTCCCAGAACTCCTGATAAAATTCAATCGGGAAACCATCCGGTCCAGGGGCTTTCCCCTTCTTCATCTGAAAGACAACTTTCCGCAGTTCCTCCTCCGTTATAGGTCTCTTCAAATTTTCCTTCATGTCCTGAGACACCAAAGAAGGAATACAAGCCAGGATAGCATCCTCAACATCCTCCGTTCGCTGTCCCTCCTCCATGAAGAGAGCGCTAAAATACTGCTCTGCCTCCCAACACATATCTCTAGTCGAAGACAGAACCTCCCCTCTCTCAGTGACCAGCGAACTTATGACATTACCATGACGCCTAGCTTTGACCGAGTTAAAGAAGAAAGCTATATTTCTGTCCCCTTCCAGCAACCAATCAATTCTAGCTTTCTGCTTCCAGAAGATCTCTTCCCTCAATTCCCACTCCTCCAAGGCTATGGCCGCCCTTGCTTCCTCTTGCAGCAGTGAATCAGTTAGGCCCTCCTCCCTGATCACTCTGGTGATACCATTTAATTCCTCCTGCGCCCTTTTCTTCTCCCAGAAGATATTTCCGAAGCTGTGCCTATTCCATCTTTGGAGCTGATATTTCACATGTTGGAGAAGTTTAGCAAACACATACATTGCTGTCCCATTCGCTGGCCTTCCTTCTCTCCACCAAACCTCAGTAAGGCCGAAAAGGTCCTGATCCCGAAGCCACATAGTCTGGAATCTGAATGACGGATTTCTGGGCCTAAAAGCGGATGAAATGTTAAGCTTGATTGGCCAATGGTCCGAGCACCTCCAATCCAAAATCTCAAACCTGAGCGTCCACCTGCCACCTACCCAGAAGCAGGACGCTAGGAATCTATCAATTCTTTCAGCTATGAAACTGTCCCCTGGTCTTCTGTTATTCCAAGTGAATCTGCCATTACTCGGCTTTATGTCAACAAGATTCAATTCTGAGATCTTATCTCTAAGCAAAAACGCAGAAGGCTCTATTCTTGTGTTTCCTCCCATTTTTTCTGATAGTTCCAGGATTGCATTAAAATCACCTGCTAGAATCCATGGCATAAAAGGAAATTCATTCCGAACCAGTTTAATATTATTCCAGACCAAAATCTTACCTTGCAAGTCATTTGGAGCATAGACATTTGA
This sequence comes from Torreya grandis, assembly GCA_037957365.1. Lineage (NCBI taxonomy): Eukaryota > Viridiplantae > Streptophyta > Pinopsida > Cupressales > Taxaceae > Torreya > Torreya grandis. The sequence goes on from JARHVA010009016.1 coordinate 132,544, forward strand.
CAGAAGTACATATTCCCCCGAATCCGTACACAGGGCCACCAATGATAAAGACATCCTGAAATCCATCTAAACCACTGGTTTAACCTTGCTCGGATTCCAAAAACATGCCAATCCACCAGCTGTCCCCTGGGCCCCAATGCATTGGCATGATCCTTGACCCCAAATCCTCGGTGCTATATTCAAAAGATATTCCACTGCCACTTTTATCTCTTGCAAAAAAAGGATATCGGGATGTTGACTCCTCACTAATTCACGAACAGCCATTTGTCTGGGAACGCTGTTCAATCCCCTTACATTCCATGATAACACAATCATTTGGAGGGAGGCAGAAAATGTGCATCCGGTCCGCACAGCCCCTGATTCTACCAAATTCTCTCCAATTAATTTCATTCTGTCTATGTCCTTTCTTCTCCCCACTTTGACACTTCTTTCTGAAGGACCCTTCTTGCTTTCTTTTTGAAGAATCCCCAGACTAGGCTGAGCTTTCCCATGCTGTTCTGCTCCTTCTCTCCCTTCCCTTACTACCTTCTCCAAATCCCCCACGCCTTGGTTTCCTACCTCCTCCTCCCCAACGTGGCTCATTCCTTCGCCTTGTCCATCTAGTAGCCTAGGCAAGGATGTTGTTGCAGTATGCACTGAAGGATTTGGCGCTGCAGTTACATCAGCCTCATCCTCCTCCATTCTCACCTCTTCAATAACCAAACCTGGGTTCACCTCTTGCTGTCCTAGTTCCTCTAGCACCTCAAATTTGTTATAGGAGTCTTCTTCCTGTCTCTCCCAAAATGTCCTCTTATACCCTTTGTTTTTACCTCTGCTTTTAACTTGCACGAAGCCTTCTGGACCCTTGCCTCCCCCTCTTCCAAATTTCTTGCCTGTACTCTCCTCCCCTGTTTTATTCTCAAGAATCGGATGAGAAGGTTGCTGCCTTTCTGGCTTATTTTTCGGGCACCTCCTCACCAAATGGCCGTACTCATGGCATAGACGGCATCTAAAGGGCAGAATCTCATAATCAAGTTGCTGAACCCACGAGTGTGAGCCCACGCACATTTCTACCGCATCAGGTAACGGCCTACTCAGGTCAATTTCAACACAGATTCTTGCATATGTCATAATTCTTCTCCCAAGTGTTTGTGATGAAGCCCCCACCGGTTTTCCTATCAAAGATGCTATCATGAGTAGAACATCCTCCCGGTAGCGTTCGATCGGAATACGTGGTAAGCGGACCCACACAGGAACTTTGTTAGGAAGCTCTTCCGTGGGGTTGAAACCGGCTTGCCACGATTTCATAAAAAGTCCCGCCTGGTTATAGAAATATGGTCCTCCTTCGAACACCCGACTTCTATCCTCCAAGCAATTAAAAGTGACCATGAAAAAATTGTTTGCCAGCAGCACCAATTCCATTTCTCCTGTTGGCTCCCATACCCTTCGCGCCCAATTCTCCAGGAAAGGTAAAGACACTTTCAGTCCTAAGAATTTGCAATATAGGGAGTGTTTAGTGTAGTACTCCACGTCTTTCGAAATTAGTTCAAACGGAATCACCAGCTTTGGTCTTTCAATGCACCATTCCAGACAACCATTAACCTTATGGATTCTAGTCCCACTACTTGAACTCACTGCTTGCACCTCTGCCTCCAGATTAGAAACTGCAACTGCCTTCATTCTTCCCCCCTGCCCCTGAAGCCCTTTGCCTACCACATCCCTGAAGGTTACCCTGTCCTTCTGCCCAGCTGGTCCCAGCTGCTCCATTGCGCCAGATTAGCAGCTGCTCTGCTCCAGCGCACTTGCTTGCCAAAAAACCCTCCACCAGTAGACCTACACACTCCCAAACTTCCACTCTGCCCCAGCCCGCCTCCTTACCTCACCCACGCAACGCAACCTTCAACAAAATCAAACAGAGCTAGGGCACGACTGCCCTAGCTTCTCCACGAGTTGCAGCGCCTACCCAGTATCCTCCATTTTGATATCTTCATAGTTGTCAACCCTTTCAAAATGATCTTTGAATGGATCTATTGGTCATGGATTGAATTTTCTTGCATTAGGTTGACAAGGATAAGGATGGGAAACAATATATAATTAACTATTGGGGCTAGAAATGGACTTGGACAACAATGTTGAAAATAGACAGGAGTGTCGTTGGTGTTATAGTCTTAGTGTGATTCTATTGTCTTGAGTATATGGGACATGAGGGGATGGATGAGTCATATAAAGAGGAGTCTGACTTAGTTGGGATTGAGTTTGGAAGGCTATGGATGACTAGGAATCAGTGAAGAAAAGCCTATGAGGGTCATGAGAGAAAGCAAAAGGGACCTATGGGTTGGGCGTCATTAGTCATGCTCATGTTACCAATTTTTACATTTTATATGACTAAAAATATCTCCATTAACATTATATTTGAATAAAACATTAATTTTTTTAGGCTAATGTTCAACCAAAAAAAAATAATTGATTACATTATGTGTGGTTATGAAAATGGGAATTTATTTTCATATTATCAAGCCATCAAGGTTACTGATAAAAACATCACTAAAAAATGTCTTAGAATTATTGGCTAATAAATTATTTAATGAAAAAAAAGTAAGTTGATCATCAGACTATTGAATTTTATCAACAAGAGAAATAACAATGCAGTTAGGTGAAGAGGTGGTTCCATAAGTTTGTTGGAAAGTATATATTGCATCTTACTAAGAACCCTATATAATTTCACGAAGATTAAAATCAAGCATTTAGGTGCAATTATCAATCCCCATAATCCCATCATTAAGAGTGATTTGTTGAAGAAATGTGGTTCCCATTGCACTAGGGAGACCACCAAGTTAAAAGGTATGAAAATCATATTTCCCTAAACTCAGAGTGTCAATACTCCTTGTAGGTCCTATATTAAATGGTAAATGTTTTCCTCCCCCCATAGTTACAAGTTGGACTTAGGGTGGTGGTATTAAATTTCTCCTTGTGGGAGTATTACCTATAAAGTGGACAAGATAATCATAACTCATAAATAACAAATAGAATAAATTGCACATTAATTTAACACTTACCAAATATAGAATATTAATTTCAAATTACATACCTTGATCTTTCTATTGAATATAATGTTGTGCCAACTAAATTTTAGAAGTTGTAGGTGTTTATGCTATAGATTGTGATGTTGTAAATAGAGAACATTAAAACAGCACAAAAAATAAACTTATTATTTTTGGGAATTGTTGTCACCAAATATTTCACCATAGAATAGGGTGTTCTAGCCTCTTATATATTTATGGAATATGGTAATACTTCCAGGCATGTGGGTGCACCTATTATGGAAGTAAGCCTCTAGATTTAAGGGCTAGCTCCCTGAATGTATCCTTAAATGCTTATCACCTAAAATAGTGATTGATTATGGGAAAAGAGTTAGAATTTTTCATTAAATAGAAAATAATCTAAGGGGGTGATACACCAATATGATTTATACATGACCATCATACTCCCATCACAATGAAACAAAGCATATAAACTAGCTTCAAAGTCCTAAAGGATTTTAGCATCAATGTTTCAATATAGAGGTGAGATGCATGAAGAAAAACAAGGTAAATGAACTAGAGAGTAGATTGCACACTCCAAGAATAGTTATAACTTTAAATGATCCTAGCACACTTAACTACACTCTATATGACCTATTATATAGTAACTATTGCATAAACATGATAGGATAAGGGAAGAAAGGATAGAGGATTATCATGTTACATCACCATACATCACTTGACACACTTAGAAAATTATTCATGAAATCAAAAATATATTTATATTTATTTTTTAAAGTCAAAATTCAATGTCATTCCAGTAGGGATTCACCATACATGATATGGTATTAGCTTACAAGAGCCAAAATGGCTACTGCTTATGTAATTTGAAAGAGAGGAGAAGAGAATGAAGTCCAAGAGTCACTAGGACATGTGTCATGCTGATAAAATGAGTTAAACATGTATAATTATTAATTTTTAGATGTATCATGCAAGATATCATAGGAAAAATGGCCATCAAATGCATTAAACTCCTAAAATGTGGTGTATGACTCCTCATTATTTTCTCAAAAAATTGCCTTCATCATTTAGAATTTTTGGAACATCCCAAAAACAAATAGGGATAGAAGTGATGATTTAACTAAGGTGGTAGGGTTTCTAACATGACATACCATGCATTTATTGCATCCCTAATCATCAAGATTCTTTTGGATATGAGTTATCACTACCTGTAGTCCAAATAATTCCTCTTTCACTCACCCCTCACACTTGGCCTCAAATTTGGATTTAGTTTTCCATGAAAATACATCAATAGGATTGAATGAAATATTTCAACACCTTCCATGTCCTTATATTCATCATTAAAACCTTAAAAGGCCTCCCACTTCAAGTTCTCACCTTTCTCACTATCTTTCTCACTATGTTAGTTTTGACTGGCTGAGATGGAGGCACTTGAAAAAACACTGGGGAGCTTCCCTAATGAATTAAATGAATATTATAGGATATATTAAGTCCCAATCCTTTTCCTAAATTTTATTTCATCTCTTGAAACCTTTCCATGCCATCATAACACTAAATGCAGTCAATAAAACCTCATTTCCCCTATTTGTACAAGTAGGAAATTTCTTGAGTGGTGAGGATATCTATAGAGTTGTTTGCAAGGTCCAAAAATTTTCCAAGCCATTTCATGTCATATGGATAGCTTTCTTACTTCATTTTCTCCATCGGGTCATGAATCAGGGTTTTAGAGGGTTTTAGGCTCTTTTCACTCTTAGCATTTGTTCATAGAGTGGTGACATTGAAATCAAGAACCAATTTCACAAAATATTAGCTTGAGACCCTCTTCAATTTTTCCAATATCCTTGAGCTCCCATGAAAAATATCCAAGAAGAGATGAGCATTTCAAATTACCTACTCAAGCTTTTCATTCCATTTCCTGTAGGCCTAAAGAGGTTTGAGCCAATAAATGGTTTTTTTATCTCTTTTGCATAAAATTAGCTTTGACACATATTATATCTCCCCTCAGGTATCCAAACTAATTGTAATGTTCATCTATCACTAGTAATGAAATCATGCACCTCTTAGGGAATTAGGCTTGAACCAGGACTAATAGGCTTGTTTGCATCCTTGAAGGTTTTAAACACTCTTTTGTGTTTCAAAAATTTATGTATGGATTTTCCTATTTGTATAGATAGGACATAACTATCCACATCTATTTTAAAGGTTGCATCAACCTCAAACTTGCCTTCTCATCATCTTCCTTAAAAACTTGTAGGTTTATGTCCTTGGGGAGTGCCCTCTATCTGAGACAAAATAGATGGCACTTCCCTTATTTTCCTAGACAAGGTGAATATGTGGAGGGATTATCCAATTCATATAGACACTCTATGAATAGTTTCATATATTTAATATACTATTAGACCCATTAACTCCTTTAAAACCTAAGATATACCCTTAGAAGAGTGGATTATGTGCAGGGTTTTATCATGTGACTATATTTTATTCTATTGGATGCCTTCTCTACATGGTTTACATGTTGTGAGAGTATTTTTAAGTTTCCAACATCACTATTAAAGTGTTTCCATGCTACTTACCATCCATAATTTATCAAAATCCTCACACATTCCTTGCTACCTAACTGGTCTAGACTACATGTGTTTCTTAATTGAGAGAGGCACATTTAGGTGACCTTACATGGCTTAGGCCTTGAAAATAATATATAAGCCTTATTAAATATTTCCATGGTCATTTGATAATGCTTTGGACTTATTCATTATTTTAATATAATCACTGAGAGGGGGGTGAATCAATGATGCAAGATATTTCAAACTTCAAATGTAATCATTTAAAACTCTTAATCAATGACCACAAGAATTCATAAATAATAAAAATGAATAATAAATATGATGTAATATCATACACGTAACACAAGATCTATGTGGGAAACCCTCTTAGGGAATAAAAACCACTCTCAAGCCTATAAACACATGAAATACTTGTCTTATAAGATTATTACAAACATGAGACCATTTTATTAAATCACCCCCTTCCCAAGGAGCACCCACCCCTAAGTGTGAATAAGCACCAACTTGTTCTAGATGTTAATTACCCACACAACACCTTATTAAATCAACAAACCCAAAATTTTGATTGCAAACCAATCTGATTAGAGACATAATGTATAACAAATCTATATCAACTCATCACACATACTCAAACTTGATCATACAAGAAATGCATCCAAATATCTCTTTTGGATCTCTCTAGTCTTCTTTTCTCATCTTAAAACTATTCAGTACTTTAGTCTATCCACTGAGCACACTCCTTCTAATCTTTTCCTTCATCTCTATCTTATGCTCTCTCAATTTTTCCACATCAAGTCTTGAAATCATTACCTTGGTTTCCACTATTTATAGAGTCTTCATGAATATTAGATTCTTGGTAAGCCATAAGACTTGCCTTAAACGTTAAGACTTCTATCATGTTAATCATATCTCAATACCATCCTCATAGGTCAACCATAGTAACTATGGGTCACACTCAAGTAGTTATGCCTTTCAATTAGGCCTTAGTAGCCCTTATAGGTCTATGGATACCTATTCACCCATTTATCACTCCATAAATCAAATTAAGAACATATTAGCAAATTAAATTATATGGGTCCACTCCATATACCCCTTATGACATATTAATGTGATTTATCCCACCAAAACACCCTTCTACTAATGCATAAATTTCTTAAACATCATTTTATACATAATAACACCATGAATGATTAGATAGTTAAATTTGAAGCTCCATAAATTTTACTATAAAAAATTCAAACCATATAACTAGGTTATCAGGATTGCCTTAAAGTCCTCTACAAATTTTATTTTTACAACATTCATAAATTCAACTTGGATCAAAATTTATAGCTCAAAAACTATAGACTATTTTTCCCTCACAAATTCAAATATGTAAATTCTAATAGTTACTGAATAAATGTTAAACTTCAAACACTTTAACCTCATCTCATGCTCCCTATAAGTTTTGACCAAATTCACACCATTGATATCCTTATATCATCTTGGTCTTTATATTTCAATGCTTACCATTGATCTAAGATCTAAGCTCCCATAATTATGCCACTTGGCAATTCTACTTGCCTTTTACACACATTGACTCTTTAACTCAACCTATATCATTGATCTTCTAATTGCATGATCATACACTCATCTTTGATATTTTATCCAAGTTATATGAATGTGACACATTTCACTATCACATTCATTCTTTGACATATTGACTTTTACATGCATCATTAGATTAAGATCAGTGATTTAACGTGTATCATTAGATCTACTATCTAGTTGAGCTTAGAGTTTAACAAAGTTAAACTTGATGGTCTCTAGTTCAACATAGTCTACAAGAGATAAATTTAATGGCTATAACATGAGCTTAAAAACACTTCAAGGGCCCAAATATTCAAGGTACTTTCTTGGCACTATAGACAACACTTCCATGAAAACCTTTGACCATACTTAACTTTTTGAGTATTAGAAATAAATACACAAATTTACTAGTTCATTCATATATGCATGATGTGAAGTGATGGTCTGGCTTTTCTTAAGCTAGAAGATGCAAGTTTCTCATTCCAAAATATTAATTTCCATACCATAACTTCACTAAGACATATATGGATGCCTCATAACTTATTCCTTATCCTTATAAACCTACATAAGTGTTATATATTCTCCAAGCTATCAAACACAAGATCTTTGTCATTAATTCAGTAGTAACTCATGTTATCTTTGACATCAATGACAACCTAACATCGATGACCATGATAAAAAATCTCCCCCTTTTTCATTGATGGCAAAACACCCTCAAAATGACTTCTTGATTATTTGAATTGAGCACCTCTATAAGAATCTTTCTCCCCCTTTAACATTAATGATAAAGGGTCTCTTTTTCATCATGCCAAAAATCATTCCTCAACAATATGTATGCATTAAATTACTATTAATAATCTTAGGATACTTAAATATTTTTAGGTATATGAATCAATTGCTTCCCCTTTGACATGCACCATTTTGAACTTAGACAACTCTAATCCTTAGACCTGATAAACTACTCACAGGGATTATAAATCTCCCCCTAACATCAAGATCCATCTCATGTCATCTAATATTTGACAAAAATCAATTTAAACTTGTGTTTATCCTATCCTTGGACCTATCTACCTATAGGACTCATAATCCCTTGCTTACCATTTGCCATCAAGTTTTATATTGATTGGCACTTTGATCAATACTTAGAGCACACATACTTCTACAAAAATATGTCTCCTTTCTATGAAATTATATATATATATATATATATATATATATATATATATATATATATATATATATATATAACACCCCATCCTTGATTAGACATTTGGAAACTTCCATTCTCTTCCTATAGTCCTTTACAACCAACATATTCATTATAATGACCTATCTTATCCTACAACAATAAAATCTCAACAAGCATCCAAGATGCTTTTTCTTTCTATCAAGTGTCTCCTTAAAGATTAAAGAGAGACACCCCTTTGACATAGTGAGACTAAAAGTCCCAAAACTTAGGAGATTCCCATATCTCCATGCTCTCACTTGACTTGTAGTCCTTCCTCATCTTTAGATTGTCTTTGAATGAGTTCTCAACCTTAGTCTTTTATTTTATATCGGGATCCTTCTTATTTTCTTATCCATTTGGGTAGATAAGGCTTGTTCATTGATACTTGAACCTATCCCTATTTTGTCATGGAAAATAATCCATTTTGAGCCTATTTCTCATTTACCTACTTAGGCCTCCATTCACTATGACTCATCTTCATGTTAGGATTGATAATATTTGAAGTATAATATTAATCATTCTTGCAGAACCTTGCTATGTGACCTCTATCATGGCATTTGAAATAAATGATATTTCTTAGATTTTACATAGATTTTAATTGAGACATATGATGATTTATTACATTTTCATGAATTTATTCATGTACCTAATCATTCGGTCTCTTAATCAAGATATTTTAAAAAAATTCAATATGACCAAATCCTTGGCACTTGTAACAAAATATGTCATTCTTTGCTTGTGAACTTGTTGACTATCATGAATGATGATGTTCTTCATGCTTGTCATTGTCTTGCTCATAATTCCATGCAAATTCATTCTTTGATGATCTTTTACAATCTTTTGACCTATGACCAAACTAATTACAAGAGTAATAATGACCATTGAAATTTGGATACCTTATAGCATTTTTTTATCTGATCTAATTTGTCTTCATTATATCAATGCTTTCATTCCCTGATTGATGATTGATCTTTAAAGTTTGATTATCCTTTTTCCAATCATCCTTTATCTTATCTTGAGTTACATGCTTTTGTTCTTCTTTGTATCTAAGACTAGTTTTATCACTTTCAGGCCTTTAAATACTCAAAATATTGTCAAAATCATTTGAGATCTTTTCAAACTTCATAAATGACTTCACCTTACAAGATGTCTTGTATAACTCAGCTTTTAATGACTCAATTTAAATTACATACATTAGGCACTAATCTTCTTTGGATTTTAGGCTTGTAGACATAGTTTCTAATTGACCATTGAGATGCTTGACAATATCTTCATGATCCCTAGTGTCATCATTTAATCTTACTTCAAATACACTAAATTGCTCTTCATAGTCATTGATTTGTGACATCATCTCTTTGTTATTTTTCTTCTCAATCTTTAGACCTTCAAGAGAATTCATAAATTCATAATTATTATCTGATTCATTAGTTGTATCTTTGCTCATATCTTGATTTAGTTTCATCTACAAAGATTCTATCTCTGATTGATACATGATACTCGTCATACTTACTCTTCACTTCTTCATTAAGAGTACACACCTAAGTTTTAAACTATTGTGTGACCTCATCATGCTCCTTGACTTCATACTCAATTTTACTTCAAAAATTCCAATTTTCTCTTCATAAGATTTGATCAAGGAATCTTGTTTTCTGTTCTTACTTTGTAGTATCTTCATTTCTTCCATAGTATCTAGATATTTATCTTCAAGAGTGATTTTTTCATCTTATTCTTCTGAGCTATCTCCACCACATAAATCTCTACATAAATAATATTCTCCTTCATAATCACTAAGAGCCATTAATAATGTCTCCATGTCCTTATTATAAAAAAAATCATCATTTTCAGATGTTTTTACTTCTTCTACAAATGATTTACTATCTTCTTCATGGTAAAGGATCTTACTACCTTTGTATTATTCCTTCCTTCCATTTTTCTTATTGAAGAAATTTTTGTACTTGATAGGACCCTTGAATTTCTTTTATTCATCCTCATGACATTCCTTATGAGATTATTTTTTTTCAAATGTGTTTATATCTAGAGATCTAGATGTAAAATGACCAACTTTACCACAAGAAAAATATTTGAAAGGAAGTTTTCCTTCATACCTACCTAATCCTAAATTCAATTTTCTTGTAATCATGGCTTCAATTTGATCTTCATTAAGATTAAAATCTTCAAGACTTAACTTTTTTTTCTTAGATTTCATCTCCTTGATCACCTTAAAGGTTGCTTCCTTCTTAGGAGGTCTATCCTGATCAACTCTCATCTCATAGGCATTAAGGATGCCATGTAGTTCATCTATCTTCAACTTAGTGAGATCATGACTTTCTTCTACATCAAAAACTTTTGAATCAAACTTGAGTGTAAGTGTCTTTAATACCTTTTGTATTATATTAGCTTCATCAATATCCTCTCCAAGACCTCTGATCTTGTTTACTATCGCATCAACCCTTAGAAGATAGGATGTCACTGCATATTCTTCCTTCATTTTGAGACATTCAAATTATCTGCAATAGGTTTGCAACTTAACCAATTTTACCTTAGAGTCTCCATCATAGATATTATGTAATTTGACCCAAATTTCCTTGACATTCTTGAAATTAATCACTTTGGTTAACCCAACCTTGAATAGACCACAAATGATAACATTAATATCTTTAGAATTATTCTCACTCAACTTCTTATTAGCTACACTAGTTGGAGAAGTAGCTGGTGTAGTGTAACCATCCATGATGGATTGAAAAATATCAAACCCTAGAGGCATAATGTATGTTCTCATCCTTATAATCCAAAAATCATAATTTGAACCATTGATTAATGGTTCATGCTTTGTAGAGAAACCCTACATTTTTTGACTTGCCATATGTACCTTAGATCACCTTTAAGTGGTTAAAATTATAATGAAGGTCCGGCTTTGATACCATTTATTGGAGGTATAATCAATGAAAGTGGGGTGAATCAGTGATGTAAGATATTTCAAACTTTAAATGCAATCCTTTTAAACTCTTAATCAATGACCACAAACACTCAAAGCATACAAGATGTTCATAACAATGAATAAGTAATATGATGCAAGATCACACACATAACACAAGATATACGTGATAAACCCTCTTAGGGAATAAAACCCACTCTCAAGCCTACAAACACATGCACTAATTGTCCTATAAGATGATTATAAACATGAGACCCTTCTAGTGAAGTACCCACTTCATAAGGAGAACCCATCCTTAAGTGTGAACAAGCACTAAATTTTTATATATGTTGAGAACCCACACTACACTTTATTAAATAAATAATTCCAAAATTCTAATTATAGACCAATCTGATTGGAGACACAATGTATAAGAGCTCTCTATCAACTCATCAAACATAATCAAACTTTGTCATACAAGCAATGTATCCAAACATATATTTTGGATCTCTATATTCTTCTTCACTTATCCTCAAAATATTTAGTACTTCAATCCATCCACTAAGCACACTCCCTCTAATCTCTTCCTTTGTCTCTACCTTATGCTATCTCAATTATTCTACATCAAGTTTAGAAACCATTGCCTTGGTTTCCAATATTTATAGAGTCTTCCTGAGTATTAGCTTCTTGGTCGGCCATAAGACTTGCCTTAACCCTTAAGACTTTTATCATGATAATCATAACTCAATAACATCCTCACAAGTTAGCCATAGAAAATATGGGTCACACTTAAGTAGCTATGCCTTTCAGTTAGGCCTTAGTATCCCTTATACATCTCATGGAGACCTATTGACCCATTTAGAACTCCATTGATAAAATTAAAAACATATGATCAGATTCAACTATATGGGTCCACTCAATATACCAATTATGACATCTTTATGTGATTTATTATACCAAAACACCCTTTTATTAAAGCACAAATTGCTCAAACATAATTCTATACACAGTAACACCATAAATGATTAAATAGTCAAATTTGAAGATTCATAACTTTGAATATATAAAGATTCAAACCATATAACTAGGTTTTATAGATGTTCTTTAAATTCCTCTAGAACTTTGTATTTTAATACATCAAGAAATCTGTCCTAGATCAAAAGTTATAGCTCAAAACCTCTAGACTTGTTTTCCCTCACAAATTCAAATATTTAAATTCTAACAGTTACTAAGCAAATGCTAATCTTTAGACACTTTGACTTCATCTCGTGCTCCCTAGGATTTTTGACTAAATACATGCCATTGATCTCCTTAGATCAACCTAGTCTTTATCTTGGAATGCTCGCCATTGATCTAAGATCAGAGCTCCCATAATTATGCCACTTGGCAACTCTATGTGCCTTCTATGCACATTGACTCTTTGACTCGACCCACATCATCAATCTTCTAACTCCATGATAATACACTCATTATTAATATTCTATCCAAGCTCCTTGGTTGTGATACATGTCACTAGTGCATTCATTCTTTGACATATTGACTTTTATGTGCACCGTTAGATTAAGATTTTCTATTAAATTTACACCTTTAGATCTATTAACTAGTTGACCTTAGACTTTAATGAATTTAAACTTGATGGTCTCTACTTCATCATAGTCTACAAGATCAAATTTTAAGGTTTATAACTTGAGATTGAAAAAACTTAAGGGGACTAAATATTTAGGGTACCTTCTTGGCACTATAGACAGCACTTACATGAAAAACTTTGACCTTAGTTGAATTTTTTAGTACTATAAATAAATGCACAAACTTTCTAGTTCATTCATATCTACATGACATGGAATGATGGTCTAGCTTCCCTTAAGCTATAAGATGAAAGTTTCTCATTCTAAAATATCAAGTGACATACCTTAGCTTCACCAAGACATCTATGGATGCCTCACAAATTATTTGTCCTTATAGACCTACATAAGTTCTATATATTCTCCAAGATATCAAACATAACATCTTTGTCATTAAGGTATTAGTAACTCATGATCTCTTTGACATAAGTGATAACATAACATCAATGACCATGTTAAAAAATATCACATTTGGGCTATTCCAACATAAATAACCTTAATTCTCTTCCTTTCTACCCATTACAGTTAACTATAGTTGACTATGTTGAGGCAAAAGGAGCCTATAGATGGTCTTTCAATATCTAGAGAACTACACCACATGTTGTGTTATCCTTCTAAGGTCTTTTGAGATATCCTCCACTATCAAGTATTTGTATTTCCATATTTAGGCTCATACTATAGATATATAAGAGTCTATAGTCAGCTGTAGACAAGTTGTCTTGAGGTTAGGCACACCTGTAGGTGTAGATAGGGTCAAAAACATGCAATTCCAACCTTTCTAAATGACCTCTAGATCATAAATGTTCACTTCAACTACATAGAACCATTTTCCATGACTATACATGTTCATGTATTTCAACCTTGGGTGTGAGGGTCATTTGATACTCAAATCCTATAGATATCACTATTTAAACATAGTGAACAAATGGGTAACTTGGAAGCCACTAAACATCACTTAACTCAAGTCATATGTATTCCTCCTTTTGAAAATATCTTCTCATATGTGGAGGATACAACATGGGTACCTTTTGAGTGATCAAAACTCAATATGACATCACCATACATTAACCCCAAAAGTGTTGGGTGCTTTGCTTTTGTGTTTGAGGGGTTTTGTCCTTAAATTCATAGTCATCACCTCTTGAAATAAATCCTAACCTTACTTGCCAATATATTTATTAATTCATGAATTTTAAGATATATTTTATTTCTAAAACACTCATATGGATCTAAATACATGTCATACACCTCCATATCACATTCATATACCCCTGTGCAAGTCACCTCTAGGTGTGCATTCACATGTCTACAGGCAGTGAGTAAGACTATGGGCAATAAGCATGGTAAGTGAGAATTCAATGGAGTTTATACCCTTTAAAATTATCTCAATTCATCCTTAAAAAAATTTTAAGGATTGATACAAGTTTAAAAACTACCCTTCCAATGTCCTTAACCTCATGTAGGTGTTGATTCAATTGTGGTATACAAGCATTGAATGGAAACATGAGGAATGCACATGGTGTATGAATATCTAACAAGTCTTATATTATCTTAAAATTTTAAAATAGACTCTAAAAAAATACAAGACTTGAAACAAGATTAGTTATCTTTGTTCAAATGTGACATTATCTTTATGGCATTTGTAGATACACATTCATGGTTGACTGCTTGTGTAGGTATAGCATTGACTGTCAACTTTCTCTCTTTTAATACTTGAAGGATCTAACTTTATTTTTAATTATTCAATAAGATATTAAACATATTAAAACTCTTTATATACCTCCCATTAACATTATCAAAGCTTAAAACACCATGACTATAGCTGGAAGCAAGCAAAAGACTAAATTTGACATAATGTGACTATGTGTTTGAATCAAATCATGAACTTGTAATACCAAGCACAAATAATATGATTGATATGACATGTGATACATGGATAAAATCATATCACATTGACATGAAACCCTTATAGAGAACCAAACCTTCTAAAAGTAGTAGAAATTAAATATACTTCACCTGGAACATTAACTTACAACCTTGAAATATTTGGCCCATGAAATCATTTCAAAACATGAAACTAAGCATGTGAAACATGAGAGGAGATAGTAAACATACTTTGAAATCAAATTTAGTAGTTGATTTATGTGAAATAGCTCAAAAAAGAATAAAACTTGTAGGGTGTGTGAAACCATAAGTAGAAAAACATATTCAACTTGTTAGAGATGGTTCATAAAGTACAAGCCACTATAATTTAAAATCGAAACATGAAATTGAATCTAGCTGATTTTACTATCATCCACCAAAGGTATTTTATTTGGAAGTCTTCCTATTGGCCATACCAACCAAAAACTTATTTATCAGTTTCATGTGCATGGTGGAGTGAGGGAAGATCAAAATGGTTTTATCTCAATTTTGGAACTTTAAAATCATGTAAAGTCTTTAAATGAGTCTAATGAAGTTTAAGATCCATCCCAAAACCTTCTCCCATATGACACTCTCTTATAGGCTGAACACCTTTAGAACTCCTTCTTTTTGACCTATTTTCTTGGTTTTCAATTATCACCTAAAAGTTTTCAATTATAAAACAACATTTATGATAGGGACTGACATATTGTACATTGAGGATGAGTTTGGAACACATGGGCATAGCTCAAAACTATACCACTTGTATTTAATGTTCATTTATGACCCCTAAGTGACTCAAAATGACATAAAGAACAATTAGATGATAACCAAGGATAAAATGATATATAATTAACTATGAAACATTGTATGAATCTATATTACACACCTATATAATTTTTTACTATAGTGGGTTAACCTATTTTGACTTGTGGTCAAAATGGTCAACATTCTTAGTGATTTTTCAAGGGTGGTATGCTTGCTATGCCATGACCAGTTGTCTAATCCTACACATTGGGACATGAAATCACCTATAAATATATTTTAAATAAAAATTACCTTTGACATCATACAAAACAAAAAGTAAAGGCACACAAAATGAGACACACTCAAAAGAAACACACATATCTTCAACTAGAACACTTATAGAACATAACACAACTGAAAGAAAGACACACACACCTATTCTACTATTTACAAAACTGCATAATTAAGGTGAAGCATTTGGTTATACCTCAACCAAAATAAAATATATTCCCCCCTACATCTTTTCCACTCCATGAAGGCATCTTGGCAAGAGGAGCATACTTATCACCAATCACTTACACATGTAGGTGATCAATAAGCCTATCACCCTTGGATCTTCTTATGCCTACAAGTGGGTTGTTTGAAACCTTCATGAGTGATATTTATTTCTCTCTAATATCCTTGATTTTATCTAAAAATACTATTATCTTTGTTATATACATTAGATCCTCTCCAAAAAAATTTAAATTGGACTGTATGGCAGTTGTCTCATCTTTGTGCTCTTGTAGGATAGCATGTAGTTGATGTTTTAAATTATCAATCTCCTCCTTTTCATGGAAAAAAACCTATGAATATGGCTCAACATCTGATGGAGCTCTTTATTATCTTTGAGGCACAACAACTTTTACCTTGACCTCATTCTTTATGTTCACAATTCCTTGGGTACAAACTACATTAATCTCTTTCATGGTTGTAGGTCCTTGATTAGAAGAAAGACATTCACCTTCATGTTTTATAGAAAACTTGACAACATGATCATTAATATCCTTAACAATCTCAACATTAGATATGCAATGTCTTTGATAAAAAGGAGACTTACCCAACTTGTCAATTTTTTTGTATATGGTACTGAGCCTTTGCCATAATTCCTCTTCATTCACAACATGAAACTCTTCTCCATGATTGGTTATATAAACCACATCATTTTTTTTAGAGGAATTAATCAAATCAGATTTAGACTTCTTGAGAGGAGAAGTAACATTACCAAGCTGATCAAAATCTTGACATATGACATCAAACCTTTGCCATAATTCATTCTCATTTAACTCATGAGTGTCATCATCAAGATAATATTCATCAATTATAGGTATAAATAAATTCTTCCTCCCATTATGGTTTTTAGTTATATTCATCAACCTATTATCATCATACTCATGAATCATATAGTTACCTTCAACAAATTGTGAATGTTTGACACTTACCTCAGCTCTTTCAAATGGTTCTTCATGCATGATATAGGTACCAAGGTCAGTTTGATTAAAAATGCTTAAGGATCATGCTCATATGCATCTAAACCATATTCATCCAATAAAAAATTAAAAATTCATTCAATATAGAGGCTCCATCATCCACAATATATTACTCCTTCTCATGGACAACACAATTTAAATTGGAACTTGTTTCAATGTAGGGATCAATGTGAAACCTTATATGAGGATGAGTTCTTATGGTCAAATTTGTTCCATACCTAGTCCTAAAGTCCAAGAAGGAAAAATCAGCTAAGAGATAAACACCTATCCTAGCTGTAAATTCTATTTAAAGGCAGATTGGAAAGTGATTTGGGAGGTCAACAACAAATATGTTTTGAAGGATGGGAAAACTAAGACAATCATGTAGGAAGAAATTAAATTTTTTTATCAACCCTATTTTCTTAATAGGTTTACTATCTATTTGGATAACTCATTTTATATGAGGTTCATAATTTAGGCCCAACTTATCAGCTACAACCTTGGGCATGACTTATGTAAAAGCACCACTATCAACTATGCAATTATGTACCAATTTGTCACCCACTATGAGAGTGAGGTATAATGGTGGATTTTTATCATCTCTATTAGATGTTTTAACAATAGAGTTAGGGTTATTTTCAATTATAACATGGCTATGACTTTGACTTGAAGGTGAAGGACTAGTAGTGATAGTGGATAGTTGATTTTACAAAAGTTCTTTTTGGCTAGGCATATGGAGGACATCCCATAAGGAGATAAATGCTTTAGAACTTTTTAAAAAATCCATTATGTTAATGTAATTATTACACACCTTATCTTGAGTCTTTATATATAAAGGATTTCTTGGAGCTTGAGGAATTGAGACACCTTGAGTAGACCTTACCACATTTTGACTTGGAAGAGGTGTAGGTGTGCTTGGATCTGCCTTGCTTACATCTATACTTTTTTTCCTTTGAGGCAGTTTATATGAAATTGTAGACATGTTATTATCACCTCCTAGATCCTTCCTCTTTTCCTTTTTATTTTATTCATTAGAGACTCCTTGATTGTGTACAAAAGTGTCTTCCATCAAGAAGTTGGTGAAACTTTATCCATGAGGTTGCCAAATTTCATTTGCTTGCATCATGACTTCATCTTCAAATGATAAGAGAGGAATGAATCCTCCTTTAGAAACAAAATCTTTCTCTCCACCTTCATTATCATCCATGAATTGGCCTTATTGACAATATTCTCCTTGAACTAGGTTACTAAGAACTGGTATCATCTCTCTTGCATTGGTGGTGGAGTTTTGATTATAGACATTGGTATGCCTATTAAAGTCAGGCTACCCTTGACCTTTTCCTCTCCCAAATTTTTGGCCATATTGTTTTTTATAGGGGTAATAATTTTTATAGGAAACCTTTTGCATTCTCTCTTTACTAATCTCAACTTTTAAGGCTTGAATTCTCGCATATGGATTAGGTTAATCTACCTTCTTAGGAGTACTCCTAGACTTGGCATTGACATTGGGATCTTGGGCCACACTTAGAGTGTGAGCAAAATTATAAGATAATGGAGGCATAAACACTATAGGAGGTATTTTCCTAACTTGAATAAAACTATTTTCAACTTTGATGGCAAGTTTATATGCTTCAGGAAGAGTGGAATCACCCATGGATTGAAGCATGATATAAATTTCAGTATCAATGGCTCTCAAGTAAGTAGGGAACACAAAATTATCAAGTGGCCTCATAAGAGGAGGTAATCTATTCCAAGTATTTTTAGAAAACCTCTCATTGAAGTTATGTATTTTTTCCGTAGGGTCTATTTTTATCACATTGATTTGATGGATGAGAGAGGTATGGTCACTTTCATCTTCAAATCTAAAATTCAAAAACACTCCAAAGTATCTCATGATGTGATGCATCTACCAGGAAAAATCCTATACCAATCAACAAATTTCCCTCTAAGGGACATGGTAAGGATTCTAATGGATTTTTTTTTTCGAGTGACATATTGAAAACTAAAAAAGTTAGAGATATCCCTAATATGTTCACTAGGTGTAACATGACTCTCACCATTGAAAGTGGGCACACTCTTCTTGGCATTAGGAGGAATGACGTCATATGCTTAAAGGTGAATTAGATTTTTAGTATTAAAGGAAGATAATTCATGAGACCTATCCATGTTTTATTTAGGATATTTGATTTATTCCACCTCTTCACTTCCTTGTCTATCAAAATCTTCTTGGTCTTAAGAAGTCATATTAGGATGAGGGTATTAAACTTTAAGAGGAAGTTCAGTCTGAATGGGTGGATTAATGGGGTTGAACACTCTACTAAATGATGAACTAGTAAGAAACATGAATTATGAGGATACGTTTATGATAAAACAATGGCCTTGAACCATATTTTACCTTAAATGGAGTCACCAAATACTTAGTAGCACACTAATTTTGTAGCTGATATTGTCCAGACCAACATTCACCTTGACAAGTTGTCTAAAAGGCAATGCATCCCATCAGATGTGATAGAACTATTATCACCAAATATTACACCTTATAAGAGGGTTTTAAATCCTCTTCCAAATTCTGGTAACATGGGAATACTTCCAGGTATGTGGGTGTAACTATGGTGGAAGTAAGCCTCTAGATTTAAGGGCTAGCTCCCTGAATGTATCTTTCAATGCTTATCACCTAAACTAGTGATTACTTATGGGAAAAGAGTTAGAATTTTGCATGAAATGGAAACTAATATAAGTAGATAATATACTAGTATTTTATACACATGACCATCATATTCATATCATAATGAAATAAGGCATACGAACTAGCTTCAACATCCTGAAGGATTATAGCATCAATGTTTCAATATAGAGGTGAGTTGCATGAAGAAACATAATGTAAATTAACTAGAGGGTATATTTAATACTCCAAGAACCATTTTAAACTTAAAATAAGCCTAACACACTTGAATACACTCTATATGACCTATCATAATAAGAACTATTGCATGAACATGAAAGGATAAGGGAAGAAAGGATAGAGGATTATCAATTTACATCACCATACATCACTTTTCACACATAGAAAATTATTCATGAAATAAAAAACATATTTATGTTTATTTTTAAAATTAAAAATACAATTTAATTATATTAAGACTTCACCATACATGGTGTGGCATTAGCTTACAAGATCCAAAATGGCTACTACTTATATAATTTGAGAGAGAGGAGAAGAGAATGAAGTCCAAGAGTCACTAGGACACGTTTCATGCTAATAAAATGAGTTATAAATGTATGATAATTAAGTTTCATATTGATCATACAATGTATTATTAAAAAAATAGACTTCAAATGCATGAAACTCCTAAAATGTGGCATAGGACTCCTCATTGTTTGGTTAGAAACCTCTCTTCATCATTTGATCCTTTTGAAACATCAAAAATTTGACTACGGATATCAGTGATTATCTCACTAAGGGGGATAGATTGTATATATGATATACCATGCATTTTTTGTATCCCTAATCATTAGGATTATTTTGAAGATGAGATATCACTGCTTGCACACACTGAGGGATTATCTTGATGATTAGGGATGTAACCAATGCATGGTATACCATGTATACAACCTATCCATCTTAGTTAGATAATCACTTATATCCATATTAAAATTTTTTATGTTTAAAAAGGACCAAATGATGAAGATAGGTAGACCTTATATTCATTAGGTAGACCTTAAAAGGCCTCCCACTTGAAGTTCTCACCCTTTTCACTATCTTGCTCACTATGCCAATTTTGACTGGCTAAGATGGAGGCACTTTTATAAATACTTAATAGTTTCCATACTACATTAATTGAATATTATAGTATATATTAATTCCA
The DNA here is from genome assembly GCA_037957365.1 of Torreya grandis. Classification (NCBI taxonomy): domain Eukaryota; kingdom Viridiplantae; phylum Streptophyta; class Pinopsida; order Cupressales; family Taxaceae; genus Torreya; species Torreya grandis. The sequence goes on from JARHVA010009016.1 coordinate 153,481, forward strand.
AACCCTTATCCCAAAGTTTATTTCATCTCTTGAAACCTTTCCATACCTGCACAACACCAAAAATAGTCAAGAAACCCTCATTTCCCCTTATCCATATAAGTAAGGAATGCCCCAAGTGAGTGGAAAGGATCTATATAGATTTTTATGAAAGTTTCAAACATTTTCAAATCCATTTCATGTCATTTGGATAGATATGTTCATTTTCTCCATTGGGTCATGAATTAGGGTTTTGGAGGGTTTTAGGCTCTTTTCACTCTTAGCCTTTGTTCATAGAGTTGTGACATTAAACTCAAGAAAAAATTTCAAAAAATAATAGATAAATACCCTATTCAAATTTTAAAATCTCCTTGTTCACCCATGAAAATTATCCAAGAATATATGAGCATTTCAAATTGCCTACTCAAGCTTTTCATTTCATTTCTTATAGGTCTAAAGAGAATTGAGCTAAGAAATGGCTTTCTTGTGATATCCTTTGCGTCTAATAGCATGGAAACGTCTTATATCTCCCAATCAAGTATCTAAACTCATTTTAATGTTCATATAACACTAAAAATGGAATCATACCCCTCTTAAGGCTTTAGGCCTAAACTAGGCTTAATAGGCTTGTCTACATCCTTGAAGGTTTCAACCACTCTTTTGTGTTTCAGGCATCTATGGATGGTTTTTCATATTTGTATAGATATGAAACAACATTAAACACCTAATTTAAAGTTTTCATCAACCTAAAACCTACCTTATCATCATCTTCCTTCAAAACCTATAGGTTTATGTCCTTGGGGAGTGCCCTCTATCTGAGACAAAATAGAGGGCACTTCCCCTGATTTACCAAATAAGATGAATATTTATAGGTCTTATACAAGTCATATAGAAAATATGTGAATAGTTTAATCTCTTTAATATACCATTAGACCCCTTAACTCCTTTAAAACCTAAGATGGACCTTGGCGAAAGTGGACTATGTGTAGGGTTTTATCATGTGACTATATGTTGTTAGAGCCCCTCTCTACATGGTTTACATGTGGAAGTATTTTAAAGTGTCTAAAATCCATATAAATTTTTTTAAATTATAATTACCATCCAAAACTTACCAAACTCCTTACACATTCCTTGATACCTAACTAGTATGGACTATAGGCTATGTTCCTTACTTAAGAGAGGCACCTATAGGTGACCTTACATGGCATAGGCCTTGAAAAAATATCTAATCCTTATTGAATATTTCCAAGGTAATTTGATAATTATTCATACCTATTCATCTCATGTTTGGTCTATGCCAACATTAAGAACCCTATTTCTCTTCACCTCTACCCATTATAGCTAACTATAGTTGACTATGTTGAGGTAAAAGGAGCATATAGATGGTCTTTCAATCTTTGGGGAACTATGTCACATATTATGTTATCCTTATAAGTTATTTTATATATCCTCTACTAGTAATTATTTTTATCTCCATATTTAAGTTCATACTATAGATCTATAGGAATCTATAGTCAATTATATTAAAGTTGTCTCAAGGTTAGGCACACTTATATGTGTGGATAGGGTCAAAACCCTACAATTCCAACCTTTATAAATTAATTATAGATCATAAATGTTATATTTAACTACCTAAAACAATTTTCCATTCCTATAAATGTTCTTGTATTTCAACCTTGGGTGTGAGGGTCATTTGATACTCAAATCTTGTAGATATCACTATCTAAACACAGTGAATAAATAGGAAACTTGGAGGCCCCTAAACATCATTTCATTCTAGTCATATGTATTAATCATTTTGAATGGATATTTTAATATGTTGAGGCTATAGTATAGGTACCTTTGGTGTGATCAAAATTCAATATGACATCACCATAATTTAACCCCAACAATTTTGGGTGATATATTTTTATGTTTTAGGGATTTTGTCCAAGAGTTCACAGTCATCACCTCTTGAAATAACTCCTAACATTGGATGCCAATATATTGATTCATTAATTAATTTAAAGCTATATTTTATCTCTACAACCCTCATGGGTATCTCAAGACATGTCATACACCTCCAAATCATATTCTCAGACCCCTGTGCAAGCCAATTATAGGTGTGCATTCACATATCTATAGGTGATGAGTAAGACTATGGGTAATAATCATGGTAAGTTATCATTAAATTTATTTTGGAACATTTTAAAGTATCTCAACTCATCCTTAAAACTTTAAAGGATTGTGACAAGTTTCAAAACTACCTTTCCAATGTTTGTAGCTTCCTGTAGGTGTTGATTCAATTGTGGTATATAGGCAGCAAATGAAAACATGAGTAATGCACATGGTGTATGAATAAATAACAAGTAATATATTTTATTAACATTTTAAAATGGATTATACAACACTAAAATACTTAATAAAATATTATTTATCTTGGTTCAAATGTGACATTCTCTTCATGACATTTGTAGATGTACATTCATGGCTGACTAATTGTGTATGTATAACATCGACTGTCAAATTTAACACTTTGTCTACTTGGAGGATCCAAATTTATTTTTAAATATTAATGAAGATATAAAAAATCCTAAAAATCTTTATATACCTCCCATGAACATTATCAAATATCAAAACACCATGAATGCAGTTGAAAGCAAGCAAAAGATTGACTGTGACACAATATGACTGTGTGTTTGAATCAAATCATGAAATTATAAGACAAAACATGAATAATATGATTTATATAACATTTGATACATGGATAAAATCATATAAAATCCACATTAAACCCTTTAAAATAACTAAACCTTCTAAAAGTAGTGGAAATTGACAACACTTTACTTAGAATATCAACTTGCAACCTTGCACTCTTTGGCCCATGAAATCATATCCAAACATGAAAATAATCATGGGAAAAATAAGAGGAGAGATTAAACATAAATTGCAATAAAATTAATTTTTTTATTTATATAGACCAAATCAAACAAGAGCAAAATCTATAGGGTGTGTGAAACCATAGGCAAAAAACATAGTCAAATTGTTAGAGATGGTTCATAAAGTATAATCCACCATTATTTGAAATCCAAACATGAAATTGAAAATGACTAAGTGTATTATGACCTCTAAATTTATTTTGTATGGAAGCATTCCTATTAGTTTTACCAACTAAAAACCTGTTGACCAATTTCATGTGCATGGTAGAGCAATGGAAGAGAAGAATGGATTTAGCTCATTTTTGGCACTTCAAAATATTTTAAAGAGTGTAAATGAGTTTGAGTAAGTTAAAGATCCATACCAAAATCTTATCCCATGTGACACTCTCTCTCATAGGCCATACACCTTTGAAACTCCTTCTTTTGGATGTATGTTTTTGGTTTTTAGTTATCACCTACAATTTTTTAGTTAGAAACTGGAATTTATGATAGGGACTAACATATTGGATGTTGAGGAGTTTGGAACACATAGCCACAACTCAAAACCATACCACTTGTATTTAATGCTCATTTATGATGCCTAAGTGACTCAAAATGACATGAGGACTAATTATACCATGACCAAGGATAAAATTATATCAAATCACATCTAATTCACTATGACACACCATATGACATTATATTACATGCCTATATAAGTTTTGATTATAAGGGGGTTGAGCCATTTTGACCTATGGTTAAAATGATTAACATGGATGATATTATAAAATATTATAATGAAATATTGATAACATTAGAGGGAACATGTTGAGGTACAATAGAAATCCTCATGCATTTTTGTCATAGGAGTGATTGCAGAGATTATTCCTCATCTATGTCTATTTTAATGGATACCTCAATGAGATGATGACCTTTAATTATTTATTTTATCCTAGTAATGGTGTGAGCTATTTTTTATATAAGAAAGTAATTATAATGCATTATAATATTGTAACCTTACCTCTTGTTCTGTAATTGAGAGTGAACTGACAACTATCTTTTCATGCAACATGGTTGGAATATTTGTGCTGGTTAATTGGAAAAATGTCTCATTGTAGAATGCAATTAAAAAATTTATATGTAAAATATATAATTTTTATTATGACTAGAAAAACTAAATTCATATTGAATTCCATTTGAAAGATATATACACCAATCATATTACTAACCACTAAGAGTGTGTAATCTAGAATGGAATATCTTATGTTCTTCCCTACAACACTAATCTAGCTTGAAATAGTTCAATCATGCCAAAGATAAAAGGATTTGTAATAGCTTCAACTTTAATCCCCCTTTTACTACAACTTTGGGTGGGTGTAAAATTTAAATAAAAAACATTAATAGTGAATTAGTAACTAAATAATATAGTAAAAATAATCTACGAAATTGATGAACTATTAAATAAAAAACTAAAACAAAATACCATCTAGTTGTAGACCATAATAGGAATCCAAATATTTTTTGTCATTATCTGAGAATGAGACATTCATAGAGACTAGGTTCATGTACTTGTGCAAATCCCTGTTAGTTTATGTATGTCCTCGATACTTATCCCAAACATAATAGAATGTGAGTTAATGGTTAATTTTAATATATATGTAGAACTATCAAAGCTTTCCAATAGAAAGTTTACAAAGTGAGGATCTATATTATAATGGGTCATGTAAACAATCCCCTAGAAATTACACTTTTTGACTCAATATTTATATGTATCTTCCTAGTCAAGAAGCTTTAGGATCAATGTGCACATGGGATTTATGTATTAAGTTTTACGATCTTTATATACTACTACAAAGTATTTGAGGGAGTGGGTAGACATTATTGTAGTTTTGTTTCTAGTTATAAGCCTATTTAGAAGTTTAAAATATGCCTAGGTAGCATTGGACTTGGGAGATGAAGGGCTATTGGTAGAAGGATGAAGCACTCACAAGTTGTAGGCTATAATTTGTAAAGTGAAAAATGAGTTGTGAGGGTTCCTATTAGAGGAATTTAAAAATATTCATGGAATATAGATGGCCATCTACATATATAAGTGGTCATCTATATATGTAAATGGTAATTGATATTTCCCACTTGATGTCTACTTGTTAGTGACCCATGCATCACATATAATCTATACAATCATCTGCATATGCATATAGTCAATTACACATGTATGCAAACACTTATCTAAAAATGCATATTATTTTATACAAATGTATATGCTTGTATATAAATGCATACACTCATCAATAAATGCAAATTATCATTTACATATGCAGGTGCTCATCTACATATGAAGGTGCTCATCTGCATATGCAAGTGTTATGTAGGTGTCCATCTGGATATGTGTAGAGATAAAAACCTACACACTATATACACAAGTCCTATTCTATTAAAATGCATTCACCATTTGGCCATCTTTGATTCACCTACATAATTATTCACCTTCCAAACTGATTCACCATCATTTTGAAACTAATTCTCCATAAGTTTACATGGGGATTTTTCCTAATCAAGTATACATTGTTCAATCTATTGATTATGAAATGAGGTAGTATTTGCATTGGTATTATGGTGGGTAATTTTCATTTAAAGTATATAAAATTCTCTTTGAAGATCTCCAATAACACTCAGAATGGATATAGTATCATCACTTGGAATGGTGGTGTTTGTAAAATGTGTTATCATTGGTTCCAATCCACCACCTCCTTCAAATTTAGGCATATTAGTATTATCATCCTCATGAATAATATGTGGAAGATCGACATCACTAAATTTAGGATAAGTTGGTATTAGTATTGGATCTTGAAATTTTAGAACTTTTGGTGTATCATTTGATAATTCATCCACTTGTGGTAATGGTCTATCAACTATAATTTGAGGTGTTTTTGGTAAAAGAGATTATTTTGCAACATTAGGTGATTTTTATACTTTATGTCTATAAGTCACCCTTATTTTTAGTGCCTTAATTTCATCAGGTAAAGAATCGATGATATCTTAATAACTTTTGAAATTTTCAATATCAAATAGAGTAAAAAGTGAATCATCACCCTCAATAAGAGGGATATTATCTGGAAATGTGAGCATGATATGACTTTGAATCAACATGATTAAAATAAAATATCCTTTTTTACTATATTTTAAATTAAAGATGATATCCTTATGGATTTGATGAAATTTATCACAATCAAAGGAAGGAACATTCTACTCATGTATAGTCAGTTTTGTTGGAGAAAGGTAATTGAAAAGGTCATATATCTTCCTTAAGATTATTCATCTCATCTCTTAGGATGATGGTGGCATAGACCTAGTTATAGGAATGGTAGTTACCACCATTCAAAGATCTGAGATGAAGTGCTTGGGAACTGGGAAAAAGACAACAATAATAATTTTTTACTCCTTCCTTGATAGATTTTTTTAGATTTTAATAATCATAGTCATCAAAACAATCTATATCATCCATGATAAAAGAAGTAAAGTTAAAAACTCGAGAAACAAGATGAAGAGCTTAGATTATGGAACACTTATGTGACACATTATATCTTTGGCCAAGTTCACCAGATATTTAACCCTAAATTGAGATGGGTCAATATAGTATAAGGTTACTAATATATAAATTTATAATAAAAAATATGATAAATAAATTTATAGCAGGCCAATTAATTACAAACTTAGATAAATAATATCCTACATTTATAATACTAGGATATGATAAAAATAGAAATTATGATGATTGATTGATATTGAAATAGATGGAAAATAATATTACTTATTTGGTTTACTGTGTGCATGTAGATCTAGATTCTATAACAATTGTCATATTCTATAAATTTACATTATGTCGCCTTGAATTTTTTCATCAAATCTAAATACTTACATCGACATTGGTGTCTAAGTTAGACGTAGGTGTCTAGTTTAAAGTATTGAATACATTTAGATACAACCACCTGGAATATTTTAGGTTTGAATTTTCCTTTGATCTTGTGTCTTTAGATCACATACACACTCTATTTCTATTTGTTAAATAATCAAACCCTAGCTTCCTCACCCTTGGAGTGAATAAAAATGAGTTAATGGGCACATAGTGTCAAACTTATCCAAAGATCCCTCTATCAATGGGTTTTTCCTACATATTCAATACTCCAAAGAGGGAATCAAACTTATATAGTTATCCCCTACATGTTAGCTTGTGTGCACATAAGGATGAAATATGAGATAACCAATTACATATAGTGACCTAGTTTATAACATGGAAAATATAGATCATGGATTGTTCTTTCAATACTTAGGATCTATAGATGTGTTTTCCCTATGACTAATATTGAAATAGGAAAGAATAAGGAATTTTTTCTCACTTGAATTCTTAATTGAGTGATTTTTTTATGTTGCCTTATCAGTTTATAGGTCTATGTTTGGTCTTTGATAGGTGAGGAATGAATGAGGATTGATCATGCATATATACCAATCCTTTCAATAAATATATTACATTATATCATTTAGGATGAACATAAAAATATAATATAATTATAAATTTTATGAATTTAAGATATTGGCTACTTAGTTTGGTATGAGACACTTGCATCAATGTAGGCTAGCTAGGACACAAGTGTATGGGAAACTAGAAAAAAGGTAAATGTCCAAAACATGGAGAGGATGAAAATAAACAAGTTTATAGAAATTTGATAGATATGTAATGCATGTTCATCATAATAACATATAGTTAGACTAAGAGATAAGTAGTAGGCATAAGAGATAGTTGATGTGAGCCTTTCTAAAATAGGAAGGTCAAGGAACTAAAGGGTATAGCCATGAGATGTACTTACTAGGTATATGACATCGAGGTGGTATATAATTCAAATTCAGTGTCTACATATGATTTTTCATAAACCACCCAATAATAAGCATGATGTGTCATATTAATTTATATCCAAACTATATGTCAAATTTGTGTTGCCTAAAAAGGTGAATTATTTAAACATGAGGAAATTTTATTGGAGTGTTGGAGGAATGTCATAACATAGATTGATATTCATTATATTTTTCTAGTGTTTATTTTCACCTTTGCCTAATATTGTGTTTTTACTCATTTTTGCTATTTACATTCAGGAGAAGGATGAAACTATAGATAATGGTCAGGGGTTAGATGATACCTGGATTAGCACCATATCCAAAAATTGTAGGAGCTCCTCTTTGGCTATGGAGGAAGACACCTGTAAGAAGAAAGAGACTCAAACATAGAAAAATGTTAGATTAAGATAAAGTGGAGTGCCAAGCAACGCTCGAACCTGGAAGCGTATAGCTCCATGAGGGATGACAATCCACTGTTTATAAGTAAAAGTGTCATAAATAAAGAAATGACTAATGACTAACAAAGAGGGAAATAGATAGTGTGTACCTATTTCTTTGCAGTTTGTATGTCACAATCACCAACGTCGGTAGTCCTGCTGGTGTCAGTTGGTAAAGTTGCTGATGTTGATTATATTACCGATGTTGGTAGGGGAAATGGGCCTTGGAGGGGTTTTTGGTTGATGTATTTGGTCAACAAATGAGTTTGGGAGTCTGTGGGAGTTTAATAGTTTGTGCAGGATTGCAGGACAATGAATATGGTCTGGGGAAGGGCCCAGGTAGAGGACAGGGGTGGAAAGAGAATAAGAATGAGAGCAAGGCTTTTCAGCCTCTCTGGGAAGAAAGTCAGGTTGTCTATCAATAGTACTCAAGAATATTCAATGGAAACTAATTACCAATGCCTTCTAAAATATTGAAATGAAATAGAAGAATACTTAGCTCTGTTTGGATGGAGAACCAAGAGTGTCAGGATGCTTGTCCCTGATGTGGCTGATGTAGGAGACTTCGTACAACCTTCTAATCCAATGTCTGGAGTGAATTCTACCGAGTTTCTTAGCCTGGAGAGTGATGATAGAATGTTCATGCCTCGTCCCAAATCCTGCCTTTGATATGTAAAGAGTCGAAGAGCAAGAGAATTCAGATTTGGCTACTAGTTGAGGTTAGAATTTAGTTTTAAGTAACTGATGTCAGTGATCCCACCAGCGTCGGTCGACGGTTAACCAATGTCGGTGGCTAGAGAATGGGTAAAAAGATGATTTTTAGCCTTTTGCCCATTCCTCCATTTGCCAAGTTCAGTTGCCATTGATGAATAGTCGAAAGGCAGGTTTTATAGGTGTGAGAGTTAGTGAGAGAGTTGGAATAGGTCTTAGGTAATTATGATTTGGAGGACTTAGTCATAGGGTGATAAATGGTCTAAGGGCGAGGTATCCAAGGTGAGGTGTCTAGGCTGATGTCATTAATTTAAAATAAGTAATTTATTTTAAATTAATAAAGTGTGCAAGGTCCCAAGGGGAGTCTACACAATTTTGGTGTCTACATATTGATCCCATTCCTCTTATTTTGAGCTCTACTATCATATTTGAGGATATACCATACTATATTCTTGATATTATATCTTTCACAAATTATAATATATTTTGAATCATAGGTGGTCATTCTATTTGGTGGTGAATATGGTGTGAGCACTTCATATTCAACTCTTTTTGAATGCTATTCAAGGTTCTTTCAACATCATATTTAAAGACCTCACAAGTGGCATGTGCCATACCTGTGTGATGAAAAACAAGACATCAAACTTTAAGAGGCCATACATTTTGATTTGTAGGTCATTTGAGCCCATCTTCATGCCAAAATGACCATCTCAAAATTTTTAATGCTTTCATAACCCACCCTTCCATTTATGGGACGTTTTTGATATTTTTCAGAGGCTAAACATAAATAACTGAATGTACAAAATTATAGTTTAATTTTATTTTGGTATTTTTTTAATTTTATAAATTATCTATTTTTTAATTCAGCGTTCAAAACTAACTAATAATTTTATTCCATGTAAATTATTTTATGCATGCTTAATTAATCTTGAATAGAAAAATTTAAACCATTTACATACCTTGTGGCCATCTGCTCTTCTATCTCATCATGTTCCATGTGTATAGAAAACCTGTAAAACTCATTTTTCTAATCTTATATAATGTGATACTTTTGTCCTTAAAATTGCAATCTTCCATATAGGGTTTGTGCATAACTCATAATAAGAAATTTATCCCTTAGCTTATTCTCCATCTTTTTCCATGAGTTGATCTTCTCTTTACCTTTTCTTTGTCTTTATTTTTGTTGTTGATCCTACCAAATCTTTTCATGAACCTTCAATTTTATGCATGAAAACTTTGTCTTCTTGTATTCTCTAATAATTATCCATTTGAAAAACTTATCCATGTTATTCATCCAATCTATCAACTCTTATGTTTTTAAACTTCCACCATAATCTAGAATGTCAACCTTGATTATTTTGTTCCTTCCTTTTAAATATCTAACCATCCTCTCTTTCATTAATGGGGGTTGTTCTTGCTACTCCTCTTGTATAATTTATTCTTTATGATTTGTGTCCTCTTCTACATCATCTTTTGCTCTGCTTTGTCTTTGATTTGCAAAAGTTAGGGTTATTTCTTCTACTTGCCTTTATAACTCTTGCATAGTATGGTTTATTTGAGTTATTCCTCCTTGTCCTCTCACCATCAGTTACACATCCAAGATTTTATTTTTTTTTAAATACAAAATAATGAACCATAATACCATAAAGACAAATAAAAATCCAATAGACCAAGATTTTGAACAATAACCAGTATTGATTCATTTTGAATAATTGAAATAATTACACACCATGCATAAATAATCCTCAACTCAAAATTAGATTTGACATGCAAAATTTGGATCTCTAAAAATAAATAAAACTTGACCTATTATTTTTAGTAAGTTTTGCATGCAAGCATGCATAGCTCTAAAAATAATTAAATTCTAAAATTAACCTATCAGATGAATTTCAAATAAATTTAAGTCTATTTATAAAAATAGAAAATTTATAAATTTAAGAAAATACCAAAAATAAAAGTAAACTATAATTTTAGAACCTCAGATGGTCAAGATTAGCTTCAAAAAAACATCAAAAAATGTCCCATAACTAGAAGGGAGGGTTATGAAAGCATTTTAATTTTTGAGACAATCATTTTGGCATGAAGATGGGGCTCAAATGGAGCTAAAGATAAAAATTTATGGCTTTTAGAAGTTGCAAAAAAAGATTATTAGTAAACTTTGAAGGTAGAAGAAAAAAAAAATAAACATAAGTTTAGAAGAGCATCTATTATTCTAATAAAAGGACAATCTCCTCCAATAAGGGGACAAGGTGGATTTAATACAAATAGAGGTGGGTTTAAGACCAATAGAGGAGAATTATCATGTGATCTTAAAAGATAAGAAGATAATAGACAAGGGTTTCAAAACTAGCAAAGTGGAAGAGGATTTTAGAGAGGATGAAGCTATGGTGGTGGTAGAGGATGGTTTCCAAAAAAAATGTAGGTATTATATTTGTTACAAATATGGAGAAGAATGCCATAGAGAATTCAAGTCTCCACACTAATAATATCAAGAAAGGAGGAAAGAGGATCACCCAAGAGTGTATTTAGTTGAAGCTGAAACAAAAGAGCAGAATACATATCATATATTGGAGAAAATATCATGATGAACATAACAATGATTACTCCAAGAAAAGAGTATGAGAAAAATATATAAGGTATTGATACATGGTTTTGAATAAATATCTTTCAAACAAGGTATAATTTAGGAGGTAATATATTAAAGGTAATTATATATGGTGTTAGTATTGAAAATATGGTTTCTAAAGATATGGTTGGGAAACTAGGTTTGTAGTGTGAAAATCATCCTACTAGTTATCACATTTCATAGTTTAATAAAGGTAATAAATTTGTAATAAATAAAAAATGTTTGATCAAGTTTTCAATAGGTAAAAATTACAAGGATGAAATACAGGGTGATATTATACCAATAGATGCATACCATGTATTATTAGAAAGGTCATGATAGTTTGATAGAAAAAATTTCATGATGGAGCAAAGAACACATATAGTTTTAGGAAAGGTGGTATGAAGGTAGTTTTATTACCTCTTAAAGAATAAGGGAAATCTAAAATTATGTTTATTGAAAAATAATTTATCAAAGACATGAAGATGATAGGTTGTTGCTTTGCATTAGTAGCAAAGAAAGAAAACACATAAGTGGTGCATGTACCAATAGAAGCAACAATTGGTTTGAAGGCATATGCAGATGTTATACCTAATGAGTTATCAAATGGTTTACCACCAAAGAGAGATATTCAAGATCATATTAATTTGATTTTAGGATCAGCTCTATCCAATCAAGAAGCTTATAGTATGAGTCCAATAGAATATTTAGAATTGAATAAGTAGGTTACTGAATTGGTGAGGAAGGATTTAGTAAGGGAGAGCTTGATTCCATATGCAACAACAACATTGTTAACTCCAATGAAATATGAAGGGTGGAGGATGTGTGTTGATAGTATATCAATCAATAAAATTACATTCAAGTACATGTTTCCTATACCTCGTTTAGATAATATGATGGATGTTCTTTCAGGAGTAAAATATTTTACCAAGATTGATCTAAGGATTGGGTACTATTACATTTGGATTCATGAAGTATATCAATGGAAAACAACATTTAATACTAGAGATGGTTTGTATGAGTAGATGGTGATTCCATTCAAATTATCTAATACACACAACACATTTATGAAGGTGATGAACATAGTGCTATGAGAATACAATGATAAGTTTGTGGTAGTTTATTTTGATGATATTTTAATATTAAGTAGACTAAATAAGACTAATTATAACATTTGATAATGATATTATCATTGTTAAAGAAAGAGAATCTCTATGCAAATTTGAAGTGTAGTTTATGAAGAATAGTTTGGTTTTTTTGAGATTTATAGTTTCAATAGATGGAATAAAAATGGATACACATTTATGAAGGTGATGAACATAGTGCTATGAGAATACAGTGGTAAGTTTGTGGTAGTTTATTTTGATGAAATTTTAATATTAAGTAGACTAAATAAGACTAATTATAACATTTGATAATGATAGTATCATTGTTAAAGAAAGAGAATCTCTATGCAAATTTGAAGAAGTGTAGTTTATGAAGAATAGTTTGGTTTTTTTTAGATTTATAGTTTCAGTAGATGGAATAAAAATGGATGAAGAAAAAGTAAAGGTGATTTTTGAGTGGCCTATCCCCAACAGCATCACAGAGGAAAGAAGTTTCAATGGTTTAAAAAATTTCTATATAAATTTTATTAATAATTTTAGTAATATTATTGAACCAATAAAAAACTTTATGAGGGGAAAAGTATTTGTATGGACAGGGGAATCCATAGAAAGTTTTGAGTTGTTAAAGAAGAAAACTAGAGAAAAACCTATTTTATTATTACCAAATTTTAGAAAAAAGTTTGGGGTTGATTGTGATGTTTTGTTTTTTAGAATTGGTGCTATGTTGAGTCAAGAAGGGAAGCCAATAACATATTTCAATGATAAATTGAATGAGGTAAGAATAAAATATTATACGTATAATGTTGAATTTTATGTCATCATACATGTATTAAGACATTGGAGGCATTACCTAGTGTCTAAGGAGTTTATCATATTTACTAATCATGAAGATTTGAAGTATGTAAACACTCAAAAGAAGTTAAATAGTAGGCATGCAAATTAGATGTATTTCTTAAATTTTATACTTTTATGTTGAAATAAAAATCAATAAAATAGAATTAGGTAGCTGATGCTTTGAGAAGGTGAGTGGGGTTGATAAATACTATGGTGAGTGAAGTATTTGGATTTGAATTTATTAAATAAGTATATGATACTAATCTAGATTTTGTAAAGATAGTTGAGAAATGCAGGAATCCATTAACAGGTGATAAAAGTAATGTTTATGAAGAGTATATTATGCAAGATGGTAATATATTTAAAGGGAAATAATTATGTATTCCAATTGGTTCTCTAAGAGATAATATGATAATAAAATTACATAGTAGTGGTTTGGTTGGACACTTTGAAAGATAAAGACAACAGATTTGATGGAGGAGAAGTATTTTTGGATAAATATGAAGAGAGATGTGACAAGATATGTTTCAATGTGGAGTATATATTAGGTGGCAAAAGGACATGCATAAAATACAGGGTTATACATGCCATTATTGATTCAAAGAGGACCATGGACATATTTGAGTATGGATTTTGTGTTGGGATTACCAAACATGAAGAGAGGTAATGATTCATTTTTTTTTGTAGATAGGTTTTCTAAGATGATTCATTTATTGAATGTAAGAAAACCAATGATGCCACTAGAGTTGTATAATTATTTTTTAAGGATATTATGAGATTGCATGGTGTTCTAAAAACCATTACATCTAATAGGGACAATAAATTTCCAATAATTTTGGAGGAATTTATGGATGAAGATCGAGACTAAGCTAAAATTTAGTAGTTCATACCATCCCCAAATAGATGGATAGATAGAAGTTGTAAACATGATCTTGGGGAATTTGTTGAGATGCATATTTGGAGAGAAGCCTAAGAAATGAGACTTGGATTTACCACAAGTTGAGTTTGCATATAATAGTTTAGTGAACAGATCGATAGGTAAATCAACATTTCAGATTATTTATGAGAGAAATCCTATGAGTGTTTTATATTTGGTATAGTTATTAGCTGCATAACAAGTTAGTGATGATGTAGAAGCATTTACAAAACATATACGACAGTTACAAGAAGTAAGAAGAAAGTTGTAGGAACGTAATGAGAAGCATAGAGTAGAAACACATGTCAGAAAAAGGTGAAAAATATTTGAAGAAGTATATTTACTAATGGTTTACTTGAGGAAAGAGAGATTTTTGAAAGGCACATATAAAAAATTAAAGTACAAGAATATTGAAACATGCAAACTTGTGAAAATAAATCAATGACAATGCTTATGAGGTGAGTTTACCACATAATTTTGATACCTATCCAATATTTAATGTTTTAGATTTATATGATTTCCATGGATAAGATGGTGAAGATGAAGAAGATGAATAATTATATTAGAAGCAACAAGTATGAAAGAAGAAGATAGAAAAGATAGTACAGGTTCTGGATAAAAACATAGTAAACACAATGCAAAGAAGTTATGATAGGTATTTGGTATAGTGGGAAGGATTAAAATAGGAAGACAACACTTAGATTATATAATGGGATTTGAGTAAGATTGATAAGAATAAATTGTATCAGTATAATCAGAGCAACTCACAAGAGCTAAGTTGTTTTCAACCAAAGGAGAATTATGTAGAAAAAGAGGCCAAACATCTGGATGCCATAGATTTTGATCCATATCTCCATTTGAGCCAATATTCATGCTAAAATGACTGTCTCAAAAATTTCAGTGCTTCCATAGCTGGACCTTCTAGTTATGGGACATTTTTGATATTTTTTAAAAGCTAAACGTGACCATCTAAGAATCTAAAATTATAATTTTATTTTATTTTTAGTATTTTTCTAAATTTACAAATTGTTTATTTTTGTAACTAGACTTGAACTTCAGTTGAATTTTTTTTAATAGTTTAATTCTAAAGTTTAATTTATTATTATATATTTTTATAGTTATGCATTCTTGCATGTGAAATTGACTAAAAATATTAGCTACTAAAAATAGTAGGTCGAGTTTTATTTATTTTTAGAGTTCTAAATTTTGCATGTCAACTACAATTTTGAGTTGAGGCTTAATTATACATGGTTTTTAATTATTTGAATTATTAAATATGAATAAATATTGGTTATTGTTAATAATTGGATTATTGGATTTTTATTTATCTTGATAGTATTTTGGTTCATTAACGTGCCATAGTATATGTCTTATTCTTATATATCTCACACATGATTTTGGACTGATGGAATTTGAGGAGTTCCATGCGAATACATAAAACATGGACATGGGCAGAAATTTTCATTCACTCAAGTATTTTTTTAATTCAAGATATTTGTTTTCATTAAATTTAAATTATTAAACTTTATAAATTATAGGATCTTTTTGAAAAAAACTAATGGTTGACTATCTATCAGAGTTGTTAATGAGGGAACATTAAGTGTCATTTAAATTTATTACATTTTATTAATAAAAATTTTAATTTTAATTTAAATATTATTTTTTTGTACATTTACAATATTAAATGTTTTATGAAAAACTTTTAATAATTTTGTTATTAAAAACTTTGTTTAAATGCAAATTTAATAGAAATCTCATGATATCCCCATAGTTGAGCTCCATAAAACACATTTTATTTGGAGTTTAAATCATCATTATAAACCTAGACATGATGTTTTTAAATCTATTTTATAGTCATGGAAAGATAGATATATTTTTATGATTACATTTGTCTTTAAATAATTCACAGTTTTGTAAGTTACAAGAACATAATATGAATGCAGTAAACCCCAAATATTTTCCCTTCTATTGAAAGGGTTCTATTTTATGAGGATGATGGTTTGTATTCCATCCACCAAGGTAAAAAACCCTCTACATAATTCAAAAGAGTTAATCATATAGGGCCAAGATCATTCACTATGTGACTTTGAAATACTGGATACCCCTAGTCATGGCTTCTTAGCCAAAAGAATACTTAGATTTATATGTATGTTGACTCATCAGCTATAATAAATTATATGTAATCCAAAACACATGCCTAATAATTTCTATGTAACATTGAGCTTATACATCAAAAAAGACTTCCCCTTCTCCTAGATGATCCTCCTTCTATTGGTTTGCTTCTTCCTTTTCTCCCAGCATGCCTCCTCCTTATTCAAAAAATTATCGATTTACTGCTTTTTAAATTTATCTACATTCATCGTTAAGATTTAAAAATTCATTATGTTTGTATGTTTTTGTGTGTTCACCTTCACAGTCTCCCTCATATAATGCAAGACATCATGATCCTTCATCATCTCTAAGCATGAAGATAAAAATCTTTGATAATCTAGGTGATTCGTAGATGTAGTTTCTATAATTGTAATATATTATGTGCACTGTATTAGTTTGTTTATATGAATACATGGTGATGTATCTATCACTCATGGATATATGAGAATGATCTTTTTATTGTAATTATTTATTCAACCCAATTTTTGATCCATTAGATATTTATGCATGTGTTTTAGTATTTTTTCACTTTTTTCAATGTGGTATAATTAGCTACTAAAAATAAAGTAAATGTAGGGTTTTAAATATTACCTGGAGATGGAGATCAGTTATTCACCATTGATCAATCTTGTGGTAAATCCTCTTTGGATGGGGAGGAATGACTTGTAAATCAAACTAACTCATAGAGAAAGTGGATTAATAGAAAGATTAATGGGTTGCCTAGTAAGAAACCAGTCCCAAGAAGTGGTATGATTCCTTAGGTAGATGTCATCCCATGTTTAACATTCAAGTTTATAAATAAACATTAAATTACAAATGTGTGTGTGTGTGTGTGTGTGTGTGTGTGTGTGTGTGTGTGTGTGTGTGTGTGTGTGTGTGTGTGTGTGTGTGTGTGTGTGTGTGTGTGTGTGTGTGTGTGTGTGTGTGTGTGTGTGTGTGCGTGCGTGCACGTGTGCGTGCGTGCACACACACACACACACACACACACACACACACACACACACACACACACACACACACACACACACACACACACACACACACACACACACACACACACACACACACACACACACACACACCACCAAAGATATATAATCTATAGCAAGGTTAATACGATCAAAGTAATCATCTTGGAATTCTATAGCTATATTGACATCCTCTTCAATTATAGCTAACTATTCATTAATGCTTTCTTGATTAGGTGTGAAAACCACAATACAAAGACCTTATTCAAATGTAATATCACATTGATCAATGAATAAAGGTTGTTGAACAATGGGGAGATCAAATATGCTAACAATATCATGTGTTGATCCAAGCAGAGTCATCTACATGTAAAAGATAGATTTTCAAAAAATAAAATGTAGATTTTAACAAGTTTTTAGGATTGTGAATCTTATGAAAACAAACTTCAAGGCTATTTTAATATTTTAGTATGGATCGATGGTGATCCTACAAGATCAATGTTGATTCAGATGGATCAACATTGATTCTAAGTAAAATGGTAAACTATGAAAATAAAAGATAATAATGACTTAAAATATTAATAAAATGATGAAAATTTAATGTACACAATGACACTAAGGTGCAAAATACTGTAAAGTTCAAATGAGAATAAATTAACATGCAATACTAACCTTAGATGGCTAAATACATGTAGATAAAGGATATTGCAAAAGTAGGCTTAAAAACCTTGAAAATCTCTTTGTAATCTCATGAATAGAGGTTCTACAAGGTAGAAAAAGGTCAATAAGGTCTATACGTAGGTTCCAGTATAATTATAGTAGAGTTTCAAATTCTAGAAGTGTCATCTTGAGTCATGGAGGCTCACTGCATATTTTATGGATCAATGCCATTCTAGGAAAATCGATGTCGATCTCAGAGAATCGACATTGATTTTCCCAAAATAGGTGAAGTTAATCCTTAGGTCATTCGAACAAGTTACTTATGGGGGTGAAGAGTGGTTTTAAATCTGCTGGGTTGTTTTAATTTCAAGATGGGTTTGTTTGGAGGTTGGATGAGTTTGCTTAGAGGTTAGATGGGTAAATAAGATTAACTACGATTTAACTATAGTAATAGATTAATTAACTTATATGGTAAAGATAAATGAGTGAGATAAACATAATTATTTTAAATAATTATGAATGGGGGCCATTATGTTAGAGATGAAATGATAATTTGATGAGCACCACATTAATACATAAGGGTGTATAAAACTAGTGTGTATGTTTGCCCAATTTTGTGAAGCAGTATGTAGTAGCATGCTACAAGACAAAAACTATAAGGTTCTTAGTGCCCTAAGTTTATTGTGAGAAGGTATCCCCCTTCAAAATAAGAACTGAGAAGTGAGATGGAATGGATGCTAGGTTTGAAAAAGATATAAGGTAAAAATAAACTTGGGTGAGTGGAAATGGACAAGTAGAAGATAGAAAAGGACAATCAGAAGTGTGGATGGCTCAAGGGAGTTCCAAGATTACGCTTAACATGATAAAAAGTGATGCAAGTAGTAATGTCCCAAAGACCTAATCAAGTAACAAAATGCCATAGCTAAAATAAGTGGGCTTAAGTAAAGGCTAACAAGATAACAAAGGATAGGAATGGTCAACCATAGCATCTAGTGTGTGTATGGTGTATGTGTTACCTATAGACAAAGTTTCTCAAGAAAAAATATACGCTCAAGTTCTTATAATGGAAATATATTGAGAAAAAAGGGTATGCCTTAAGGAGATTAGAGAACTAAAAAAGGATCAAAATCCTCAAATCTAAAAGGTAATATGACATACAAATGGGATAGTTGTAGCAAAGGCAAAAAGATGGGGCTTTGGAACTAGACTAGGATCATGTAAAATGGTCCACAAGTGCAAAATCTAAATAAGCCAAGATAATCAACATAAATCCAGAATGATTAATACCAATTTGTAATAATCAACATAAATTAAGTAATTGATGTCAATCATGGAAACGACTATAAATATGCATCTGACATAGCATAAAGCTCATTTGGCTATTGATTGAACAAGAATTCAGGAAAAAAACTTGATGTGTTTCAACCTTCCAAGCATATGTGAGAGA
This sequence comes from Torreya grandis, assembly GCA_037957365.1. Lineage (NCBI taxonomy): Eukaryota > Viridiplantae > Streptophyta > Pinopsida > Cupressales > Taxaceae > Torreya > Torreya grandis. The sequence continues at coordinate 173,079 of JARHVA010009016.1, forward strand.
TGATAGAGGTGAGTAATAGTGGATGATGATGATGACTCCTCTCCGAGGTAGGCATAATGCTTTTTTTGAAAAAATTTAATGTGTTTATTTTTGCTTAAGATATATATTTTTTTTAATAAATTTGTGAGAGGGAGGGATGGTAGGTAAAAAGTGTTAGGTCTAAGGGGGGAAGTTTTTAGGGGAGGGAATCAATGTCTATCTATTAGGATAAACATGCTCAATGTGGATAGACCATTATCCATAAGGACCATTGTCAATTTGTTTAAATCAACATCGATCCCTAGTGGATTAATAAAAATCCAAAATGAAGTTTTGATAATAGAAAACTTAGGATTTTGATTGACCAAAAAGATGTTTATGATAGGCACAAGAGCTACCAATGATTAGGGATAGGGTCCCTATAATATCCCCAATCAAATAGGTAATATAGCAAGACAAAAGCTCTGAATTGCTTATCTTTGTATTCTGATTTTTTTGTATGATATAAGAACAAATTGCAATTTTTGAAAAATAATTCTAGATAAATAAATAAACCACAATATAATCTATCAACTGAGTAATCAATGATCTTATTGTTCTTCTAGATGATTACAAAATTGAGTCTCTGTCATACAAATAAAATAATATGAAATATTCTGTCTTAAAAACTTAGGCTTTGCAAATCTAGAAATAAACACTGAATTTGGAATGGCTCGGGTTTCTATGTCAAAACACAGTCACTGACATCAGTTATATTTCCATCATCGATCGATATACTGCTAACATCGGTCTCAATTAGTCACTCTGCTCTGTCGTCATCAGTATGAAGTCGATCGATGTCAATCTCTGGACTACCAATGTTGGTCTCTGAGTTGCCTGTGGCTCTGTACGACCTGATATAGAATTGTATGGAATTGCACATATCAGTATAGATTCCATACAGAATCATGATAATATGCTGCAGCCTCTATGCTGGATACCAGATCTAAAGAAATATGGCACTAATACAAAAGATCTAATCTAGATAATTATTTAAATCATAGCTTATGAAATAAATACCTGAAATATTGTGATAACTTCTGTGTGAAGTTATCTCTCAAAATGCCTAAAATACTGTGATAAATTCTGTATGAATCTATCCCTCGAACTGGCAATAGATCGGCTAGTATCTCACAACCTCTAAATCGCACACACTGAAGAGTGGACATTCTCCAATGCAAATGGAATCCTTGAACCCTTGGCTCAGTCTTCATAGAAGAATTCTTAGCAACAATCAATATCAATAATCATATTCATAATCCCTCAATTCTCTCCCATGAGAAACCCTTATACCCTCAAAAAGATATGCTTGCCCTAATTAGGGTTTTCTTAAATTAGAATTAGGGTTCCTAAATTAAAATTAGACCAAATAATTAATATTTGATTAAATCAATCAAATATTAATATCTCCCTCAATACATGTCATATCCTCGAACCGTCTGAAGCTAGTGAACCAAGGAGTGATTCCGCACATGATCATGCTAAAATAAGAGTGCTCCGTTGCATGTCAGAAGTCCCTAAATAATAAGAGCTCAGGAAAATGTGTCTGAAAGAGCCTAAATGAAAACCAACTATAGAAATTCTACAAATCAAAGCCAAGCCAAGCTCCATTATGACCCTCTATCCATCCTATCAGCCTACGAGGGTCGTATAATAGGCTAACCATCAACTCTGAACATGTCAACTAAAAAGGGGACATGACAATCTGCCCCTCCTAAAATTTCTTGTCCCCAAGCAATCTCGAAACAACAAACCAATCAATCCACCTGGATCCCATATGTAGTTATGATCTACACTACTGTTAATCAATGCAAGTTCCTATAATATCCTCTAAAATATAACCAAGAGGAATCCACAATCAAACTGGTGAATGTAACTCAACCAATCTCTAAAATCACAACTGCCCTGGATGTGTTGATATTGTAGTCTGTGTAACTTGCTACTACCAATTCCATCTACAAAATATGGTGCCAATCCATCCCATAATGGATGGTAAGAAACTGGAGCTGATCTATACCTATGTGAAATCAAATCTTTGATCTCTGAGTCAGAAGAATAATGAGCATACCCCATCATATAATGCTGGTAAGAACCCCCAAACTCTGCTACTAGCTCACCATCACTGAACTGGGAATCAGTAGATGGCTCTAATCGCTGACTCAAAATGGCTATAGGATGGATAGGATCCTGTGTAACCTGCTCAACAAACCCCACCTCAAAATCCTTGTGAGGTAGCATAGTAGAAAGGATCACTATAATCTCCCCACCCAATCTGCTAATAGCACTAGTACCTCGAATGAGAACACCTTCTGTCACTTTATGTGAGTCCAGATGAACACCTGCACTATCTAGAAAATACTCCATGACTGATTCGGTGTAGTAAAAATTATACACAAAAGCATCAACATACTCCCTCACACACCAAAATTGATCCCTTTGTAAGGGTGGCACAACCAACTGTACCACACTATCATATATGTGAGAAGAATCAATCTAGAGACTCGACTCCACTGGTATCCCAAACTCATCAGGACCTGGTACTCCCAAATCCTTTGAGTATACCTCCACACTCTAGATGCCAGCATCGAACTCATCCTCATCTAACCCTGAAGAAGTTGCTACTAAAACTACCTCATCATCACAATATCTAGCTCCCTCGTCCTCTGCAACTAATTGAGAGTCCAAATTCCGATGACTAAACTCACCCACATGTCTCTTAGAATCCTGGTGAGCCACCTTCATTGCCTCTACCTTAGGCTCTGAAGCCTCTGCCTCTGACTCCTCAGAACTATCCCGCTATTCAGAATCTTTTGATTTTGAATCATCACAATACACCCACATCACACAATTTGCCTTGCCTTTAGGCCTCAAAAGACAATCATGATTGGCATCATATGGACCTTTTCAGTATAAGCAAAGCTTTTTCCTATGTAGATCATTAAGAGCCTCTCGATCCAAAGGTGGTGCTGCTAGGTTGACCTTTGAATCATTCTTAACAAACATAGGCCTATCAACTATCCTAAAATGGGTCAGCTATGGTCTCTGATTAACATTCACACTCTTGTTATCTCCTTGCTCCCCATTCTGTCAAATAGGTGTGTTCATCCTCTCTACCATAGTAGTGAGTGCCTGTATTGCTTGATTCATCTGCTGCTGGGTTGTCATCATAACATGGTAGAATTCTCTGGTGCCCTGATCATTATCATACCTGTGGCCCTTGGGTGGGCTACCCTCACGCCTATCACTCATGGTGATTGGCTATTGTTCCAACACCTGGGTACCTTCAAGCAAGGCTCTACTACGTGTGTTGTACCTGTGTGGTCCCAACTCTTGTGGCTGCATAAGATTGTCAAACCCTCAGGATGGGAGGATTTAGATCTGATACCACTATAATATACACTTCAAATAGGGAATATAGATAGACAAAAGCTCTGATACCACTGTAATATCCCCAATCAAATAGGGAATATAGCAAGACAAAAGCTCTGAATTGCTTATCTTTGTATTCTGATTTTTTTGTATGAAATAAGAACAAATTGTGATTTTTGAAAAATAATTCTAGTTAAATAAATAGACCACAATATAATCTATCAACTGAGTAACCAATGATCTTATTGTTCTTCTAGATGATTATAAAATTGAGTCTCTGTCATATAAATAAAATAATATGAAATATTTTGTCTTAAAAACCTAGGCTTTGCAAATTTGGAAATAAACCCTGAATCTGGAATGGCTCGAGTTTCTATGTCAAAACACAGTCATCAACATCGGTTATATTACCATCATCAGTCGATATACTGCCAATGTCGGCCTCAATTAGTCAATATGCTCTACCGTCATCAGTATGAAGTCGATCGATGTCAGTCTCTGGACTATCGATGTCGGTCTCTGAGTTGCCTGCGGCTCTGTATGACTTGATACAGAATTGTATACAATTTTTCAAGATAAATTCAAATAAACAAATAAACCATAGTAAATCTCTTAACTGGAAAATCACTAATCTTATTATTCATCTAGATGATTACAATAGATGTCCTCAGTCATGCATATAAAGGAATATTCAGATACGGTCTTAAAAACTTGATTATCTTCCAACAATCTAAAAAATACCCTAAATCTGTGCGACTCAGGTCGTTGTGTTAAAAAAATAGTCATTGACATCAGTTATATTGCCATCATCGGTCGATTTAATACCGATGTCAGTATGAAGTCAACCGATGTTGGTCTCTGGATTGTCGATGTCAGTCTCTGAGTTGCCTATGGCTCTGTATGACCTGATACATAATTGTACAAAATTACATGGATCGGTACAGATTCCATACAGAATCATGATAATATGTTGTAGCCTCTATGCTAGATACCAGATCTAAAGAAATATGGTACTAATACAAAAGATCTAATTTAGATAATTATTTAAATCACATCTTATGAAATAAATACCTAAAATACTGTGATAACTTCTTTGTGAAGTTATCTCTCAAAATACCTGAAATACTATGATAACTTCTATATGAAGTTATCCCTCAAACTAGCAATAGATCGGCTGGTATCTCACAACCTCTAAATCGCACACACTGAAGAGTGGACATTCTCCAATGCAAATGGAATCCTAAAACCCTTAGCTCAGTCTTCACAGAAGAATTCTTAGCAACAATCAATATCAATAATCATATTCATAATCCCTCAATTATCTCCCATGATAAACCCTTATACCCTCAAAAAGATATGCTTGCCCTAATTAGGGTTTTCTTAAATTAGAATTAGGGTTTCTAAATTAAAATTAGACTAAATAATTAATATTTGATTAAATCAATCAAATATTAATATCTCCCTCAATACATGTCAGATCCTCAAACCATCTAAAGCTAGTGAACTATGGATTGATTCCACACATGATCATGCCAAAATAAGAGTGCTCCGCTGCATGTCAGAAGTCCCTAAATAATAGGAGCTTAGGCAAACATGTGTGAAAAACCCTGAATGAAAACTAGCTATAGAAATTTTTCAAATCAAATCCAAGCCAAGCTCCATTATGACCCTTTATCCATCCTATCAGCCTACGAGGGTCGTACAATAGGCTAACCATCAACTCTGAACATGTCAACTAAAAAGGGGACATGACAGTCCCTTCACTATTATCATAGTTTTGGGATTTTATGAGTGATGAGGACTAGGTCCATCTAGAAGATATAGGATTTGAAGGGATTCACCATTATCATCATGTCCATTAGGACATCTATATGATATTAGCTTTTTTAGAGTGGTAGGATTATACCACTAACACCTTTTGGTTGATGACAGGTGAGATACCCGTTATGACAAAGGACATCCATCAAATTTTATGACTATCGATTCTAGGGGCCCCTATGTATACTATTGATGAGGTTGGGTGAGTGACAATGTTAACATGACTATATGGTAAAGATGTATTAGATATTAGACTCTTTATTGGTAGGTTCTTATTCTATCCATTATATGACCAAGACCCTAAGGAGAGACTAGTGCTGACAATGATGATGTTGTCATTGACCTACTTTGTGTTACCTAATTTTATAGGATGGAAAATACCATGGAGATTCACTAGAGTTATAGTAGACGTTGTTGAGGTTATGACTATTTTTACTTGGGCACCCACACTATTAGGGTAGATATATAGGGAGTTATGGGGTTGGTGCACCCAATACTAATTAGGTCTCAATATTACATTGTTGGGCATATGAGTACACTTGTGTGATTCACCCCATACAGATGTCATGTATTAGATTAAGAATCATGGATTATAGTGTAGGATTCCTTCGATAGGATGACAACTTAGTCATTCCTTATACAAAGAAGATAGTGCATGATCTAATGCATTATAGATAGGTGTTTAGTAGCTTGCAGATAAGGGATGTTATTTGGAGGCCTTATATATGCTTCCCAGTGTGGCCTAGTTTAGATGTGGAGATAGGGGATGTTTCTTGGGATATATGGTTATATGGATGATGGCTTGAGCATATCAAGCTATTCTATTTTGATAGGTTCCATCATCATTTTTAGTTATTATAGGATGTTCCATTACCCCTACACTTGTATAAGTAGGATAATACAAAGCTAGATTGGCCTGACACTAATACTATAGTGTTTTTTATGGTACCATAGGAGGATCATGTGGATATTGACCTAGATGATGTTAGCTACACTGATGACTATGTAGCTTAGTTTGAAATTAAGCCATTGATGAGATAGGAGAGAGTAGTGAGACCTCAATAGGATATAGTCATTGCGGAGGTGAGGGAGGAGGGTGAGGAGAGAGGAGAGGTTGAGCATGGTGCCCCTGATGTACACATAGAGGAGGTAGTATGTCCAGATACCCCTGATGTACACATGGAGGAGGTATCATTATAGGATGCCCTTACACATGGTCTTATATATATTGATAGAGTTATCACTGAGAGAGTATACGAATCTAAGGGTAGAGCTATAGTAGACACAAACAACCCATGATGCTTTATAAGATCAAATTTCCACATTACAGGGTGATCTTGAGAGATCAACATGATCAAGCTATACAAGAGCAAAATAGGTACCTAGCAAAGCTAGAGTAGATGAGATCTACTTTGGTAGAGATACTAGCTCTAGATATTATAGGATCTAGTGCTATTCCTATAGGTATGGTACCACTATAGAGGTATAGAGATTTTCTTTACAATATGAGTTGTTATGAGAGGATAGTAAAAATATGGCTACTATATGTTCCTTGGTTTACTTCATACATGGATAGCTATAGTAGATCATGGAGGACTCTTGGGGGGTTTGCTAGTGCACAAAGTATAGCAAGCTGAGGAGGGGATGATGGGGGAGATGATAGCATTCATCTTAGTAAGATTGATTTTACTAAGTAGATTGTATTGTATGGGTTGAGAGCCCCATCTCATTCATGTTATGACGTTTGTATAGACATCTGATGTATATATATACAAACATTGCTTATGTTTATGGGTGGATTGTGTATGTTTGTTTACATATTTATTGATACCTATGGCTATGTAGTGTTCTTATGGATTATTGATGTGATGGACTATAGATTAGATGTTATGTCTTTAAATTCTAATCATTGCTATTATATATGATATGGATGCTTTATGGATTATGGATTATATGTTGTTTTGATTTCAAATTTTATATCATGAGATGGGTTTTTACTAATGGATTATGATTATGGATTATGCTACTTTTTGATATAGACCATTATTAACCTTATGGATGCTTATGGTTTCTTAGATGATTGAATGTAAATAGATTATGGATTATGAATTTATGCTTAAAGATGATTATGGATTATAGATAGCTTTTAATGCTTTATTGTTGTGTATTTATGGATTTTAGTGATTATAGATTATGGATTTGCTTGGCATTGACTTGGACCATAACCAAAAGAGAACCTCTCATACACATAGCCTATACATCCTTAGCTAGATGATAAGAGATATTGACACAACCTTAGTTATCTAGAGCTTCAACATTGGTCATTTATTAAGATTATATGCTTTTGGTGGGATGGGGGATGGATTTATATAGAGATAACCTTATTCACACCATATTTTGAAATTAGGATTTATCTTTCAGGGATCATTTTTATGTGAATGGGTAGACTGATCAATACGGGAAGCCTACAATTATAAAGTTGATCGATATAGGAAGCTTTCTTGGGATAATTCTTTTGACAATTTATTTTATTGCTTTGTTGATTTTTAAGGCTTTTAAATGGAATAATTTTAAAATTGATCAATGTGAGAAGTTTTCTACTTAGTATCCATCCTTCAAGGGAGTGGTCTAAATTTTGATGTTTTTGCACAACTATCCTTCAAAGGGACCAGTCTCTTATTTGCCTTTGTTTACAACTATCCTTCAAGGGATCAGTCTATTTATTTATCCTGTTTTGATACTTTTGATTTTCATTGCTTACTTGATTTTGGATCCCAAAGATAGTAATGTGAGGTTTAACATATAAAGATACCTTAGCATGGTTTCCATTATTTCATTACATGAGGTGATTATGTTATCTTGGAAAATTAACGAACTTTAATAAATAAGGGAAATAATGATTTAGGGTTTCTCCTATTATAGGTGAAACTTATCCATGAGAGAATGCTATGTATAGAGCTAGGGTATTCATATTCAAGGTTGAGGTTATAGTGAATATTGAATAACCACATAACTCTCATATCATTATTTGGTATTTTGGGATAAGGGGATATGATAGTATTTGAGATAAACTAACCAAGATGAGCCAAGATCTATTAACTATAGAAAGGTCATAGATGCAATACATTAAGAGGTTCTTGTTTAGGTTTACCATTAAGAGTGGCCAAATGATATGCCCCAGATCCATATTTATGGGTTATGATGTATGGTCCAAGATAACTAGGAGAAAATTTACCACTTTTATTTCATTCCATATTAGTGACATGTTGATTTTATTTAAGTACAAGGTCTCTAATTTTAAATTCTCATTCTCTTATATGTTGAATATATGATTGTTTTGCTCATTCTTGATATATATGAAGATGATCAAGGGCTGTCACATGATGCTCATCTAAGAGTTCAAGCTGGGATAAACACTCTTGATGAAAATCCTCATTATAAATAATATCTTTAAGGGATACACAAAGAGATGGAATTTTCACTTCGAAAGGAAGTATAAATTTCATACCATAGACCAGGGAAAAAGGAGTAGCACTTGTAGGGGTTCAAATACTTGTTCAATATGCCCATAAGGTGAAATGGATATGAAGATGCCAATCCTTCCCAATTTCATTAACAACTCTGTCTATGATTTTGACTATGGTTTTATTAGATGTTTCTACTTGACCATTGGCCTGAGGATAGTAAGGTGAGGAAAAACTTAATTTTATTTTAAATGAGTCACATAGTGCTTAGACTTTCTCATTCTTGAAATATTTTCCATTATCTATTATTATTTTATATGGAACTCCATAATGAAAAATAATGTGATGGTGGATAAACTCCACAATCTTTTCTTCCTTAGTCGAGATAAGTGTCACAGCTTCCACCCACTTGGTGAAGTATTTTGTAGTGGTAATAATGAAGTCGTGACACTAAGAGGACTTAGGGTTTATTTTTCCTATAAGATAAAGACCCCATTAGGTGAATGGATAGAAGTCCCTTGATACCGACAAGGATTTACTAGGGACATGGGATAAGTTTACATGTTGCTGACATTTTACACACCTCTTAATGTATGCACAATAATCTTGATTCAGAGTGGGCCAATAATAGCCTAGATGTAAGATTTTTTAAGTGATTATGCAGCCACTAAAGTATCCACCACATGACCCATTATGTAATTCCTAGATAGCTAAGGTAGCTTCATGATTTTGGAGACAATGAAGAAGAATTCCATCAAAACCATGCTTTTCAAGAACACCCCCTAGTATAGTATAGTAGGTGACTTTTTGTTCGAAGACATGCATGACACCTTTGGATAGATGGGGAGAAGATAGTCCTATAGACAAATAAATAAATATTTGTGCATATCATGGCTCCTCTAGATTTTCCTTGATATTATTGATAGATAGAAGATCAGTTCTCATGTAGGAAGGCTAGTTAACTTGATGGATAAGGATAAATATCTTGGACTTCTGAGATGAGGATGGGATAAAAGAGGCAAGAGATGCCATAGTATCAACAAAATTATTAGTTGATCTAGGAGTAGTTTGGATGGCATAACATTCGAAAGTGGATAAGAGCTGATTGGCTAAGGTCTTATATCTTTGGAGGATATCATTCTTGCCTTGATATATAACATTAATTTTATTGACCACTAGCTGAGAATCACCATAGATAATAAGGGATCTGACTCATAATGCAAGGGTATTTTTGAGGCCTATGATCAATGCTTCATATTTATCCATGTTATTAGTACAGTTGAAGTGTAATTTAAAATATAAAGGCATGGGAATACCTTGAGAAGGGACTAATATAATTCTCATTCCACCTCCATGCTCACATTTGGACCCATCAAAGAATAGAGTCATTTGATATTATAGGGATAATTGGGAAGTGTATGCAATAGATTAATCAGGGAACTCACAATTAACTGGTCAATTATTGTTAAGAGCTTCAGCCACTTGATTAATAATAATCTATCATTTAACAAACTTTTGATGGAGAAATTATAGATCAAAATCAACTAGAATCATAATCCATCTGGCCATTCATTTATTTTGATAAGGCTTAGAATTCATGAACTTAATTGGTTGGTAGTCGTAATTACGTGCATCTTATAGTTAAGTAGGTAATGACAAAGCTTAGAGGCTACAAGAACCAATGCTAGGCATAGTTTTTTAGTATGCAGATAACATGTTTCATATTTTATGAGGGTATGACTTATATAATAAACAACTTGCTCTTTGTGATGTTCATCTTAATGGGCAAGCATAACACCTAGAGCATGATGAGTAGTTAAGATATAAAGGAATAAAGGTTGCCCCTCCTTAGGTGGAGTGAGGATTGGAGGTGATAGAAGATAGTTTTTGAGTGTGTTAAAGGCTTCTTGATAATTAGAATCCCATACAAAGTGACTATCCTTATTTAATAGATGGTGGAAAGTTTGACGCCAATTGGAGAGTTAAGAGATAAAATGATGGATAGACTAGAGCTTGCCTTGTAAACTACATAGCTACTTGAGGTTTGATGGAGGAGGAAATTCTATAATAGCCTTGATTTTAGTTAGATCTACTTCTATTCCTTGAATAGAGACAATGAAACCCAAGAGTTTACCCATCAAGACACCAAAAATGCACTTTTTTGGATTTAGATACACATGATACTAGAGCAGATGATCAAATATAACCTTAAGTATGAATAGGTGATCCTTACAAAATTTTGACTTCCCAAGGAGGTCATCTACATAGTCTTAAATAATTTTATGTATTATGTCATGAAATATATGTCATGGCCTACTAATAAGTGTCTCCTACATTCTTTAGGCCAAAGGTCATAACATGGCAGTAGAAGATCCCCTAAGGAGTAATATGTATTTGATTGTAACCAAAAAAACCATCCATAAGGGATAACATTTCATGGCCAGTTGTTAGGTCCACTAATTGGCCTATGTTAGGAAGAGGGAAATCATCTTTTGGACAAGCAAGATTTAAATCATGAAAGTTAGTACAAACGTGAAGTCCCCCTATAGGCTTAGTGATTGGAATGATGTTGGACATCCAATGAGGATAATCAATGGGTTGAATAAATTTAGTAGATAAGAGGCACTAAAATTCCTCTTTTAATAGGAGTTTGATGTGGGGATGCATTTTATAGAGCTTTTATATTACCAGCATAACATTAGGAAAGGTGATCATATTATGGATAACTACTACAGGGTCAATATTAGGCATATTACTATAAGACCAGGCAAAGGCCTTGTTATGTTCTAATAGAAAAGTGGTAAAATCTTAGTTTACTTTGGGATCTAAGGCTTTGCTAATTATAATAATCCTCAAGGTTTCCTGAGACCTAATATTTATATTAGAATTGGATTCATTTAATAAGTTGGATGTTTTGGATGGAAGAGAATAGCGTAGATAAGATTTTTTAGTGCCCAAATGAGTCAAGCTTGACTCATCATCTTGACATTGAAGAATAGGGATGGTTAGCATATCATGTCCTATTAAATTAGGATATGCTAAAGGGATGGTTTGGGTTTCACCACCATGATGAAAGATAAGGGGTTTTATGGAGATTAAATTGACTATAAAAGCTAGAAGGGATGAATATAGTGTCACTAGTAGAGTAAGAGGTATCAGATGATGAATATTTCACTTCTTCTTCCACAAATGGTAGAAGAATAGGTTCTAGAGAGGATTTAGAATCTTTCCCAAAGCCTAATCTATGATTTTCATGTGATTTTCTAAAATATCCTAATGGGACATCATGGGGACCCTGCTCATATCTACCCATGCTAAAGCATTTCCAGGCACAATGATAAAGGTAGGTTTGTGCGAACTAGGGTTTATTGAGAAATGAGAAATTAGATGTAAAGGTTTTAGCATGGGTTCCATTATTAGGCCTTTGGGTATTTTAATAACTTCCACCATATATTAAGTGAGTGTATAAGAAAGGTGGCCAAAATGGGATGTGCTCGCCTAGGTTGGGTGAAAACATGGGTTGTTTGTCATGATGGTCATATTCCCTAAGAGTGGGTAACATGTTAAGGGTTAATAGTTTGTATTCCCACATTTAAATATGCTACATCATGGAATTAATGGACTCATAAACTAGTAGTTTTGAAGTAGGGATAGTTGTGCTAGTTGAGGCTTGATTAGAAGATGAAGATGGGATTGTGTCAAGCAAGGGTATTATGACATCACTTGGTAAAAAAGTGAAGTTTCATGATTTGAAAGGATGAGGATCAGTGGGGATGATGTGGACCTAGCCTTCATGTTCAAACTTATGGCATCGATGGATGGTGGAGAGGATACATCCCATCACACAAATCCATAGATGTCCTAATAAAATGTTATATTGGAATGTCCCTTATATGATATAAAAGAGTTCATGGAGTGTGTGAGAACCTATACAAATGAGAATGACAACCATTCCTATTTTGGGTGCTACCATTTCATTGAATGCATATAAAATTGTTGGGGATTGGGAAACAATGTTTTTTGGTAGTTGTAACTATTGAAAAGTGTGTGAAGAAATACTATTGATACTATCCCCATTATCAATCATAACTCTTTCAATCTAAGCTTGATTTATTTGAGATATGATGAAAAGTGGGGGATCTTTATCTTCATGTAATAAAGGAATGACCTCATAATTAGTGAAATTAACAACTAGGACCATTTGGAGGGCCCTTATAAATACTGACAATGGTTGAGGCTCATCTGGCTAGACCTCAATAACCTAGAGATTTTATATCATTGTTTGTTGATGGTGTGGAGAGTTCTTGATAAGTTCATATAATGACATTTTTATAGGCATTTAGTGGAGTTATTTAAATATGGATATTTGTACCAACTCCTTGGCTTCAACTAGGGTAGTTCCTGTAATAGAGACTTTAGATTTTTGTTTAGATGGTTTAGCCATATTATGGGTGGAGGTTCGTGTAATTAAAAAATTAGATTTATTGGGGGTTTTATTTTGAGAGTGGGTGGTTACGTGGACAACATCAATGTGTAATAATGGAGGGTCTAAAGAATCCACTAAATTTTTATCACTTATAGGACTAGTAAGATTATGGGTGGGTGGAATATTTACGATGGTGACTTTTTGCTTAGAAGGCTTATCATTTAGATCATCAATTAATAGATCATCATCCTAGACTAGATTTTGGATTATGGCTTTAAAGGCATTACAATTTTTTGTATCATGACCAGCTACTCTATGATATGCACATATCTCTTGACTCCTATACAAAGCAGGTCTTTAGAGGTGAGAGTTGTTGGGCCATATAGGTAGTATCATAATGAGGGATGTATCCAACAATTTTTTTAAGATTATAGCGTAAGATCCTTTCAAAGGGTCACTTTATGGTTTTATAATAGGTTCTACAATATCTTTTTACAAAGTATTGATCATTTGGTTTTAACATTTAGCTTTTATGATATGGATGACCTTAGGAACTTTTATTTAAATTTCTCTAATGGTCATTTAGCAAAAGATAGTGAATATAAAGATGGAGGTGTGATTAATAATGGAGGGAGAATTTGTATTTTCTGACGTGTTTGAATGGAAGAACCTATGATAGGGATAGTCACTTTGGAAGACAAATGAGGACCTAAAATAGATGATGGATATGATATAAAAGGGGTTGGCCCTTTGCTCTTTCATGTGTTGAGATTAGCGGGGGTATTTAGACTAAGGTTTTTATCTTTTAACATCTAAAAAATATTGACTTTAAATTTAGGATGGGCTAAGGATTTCTTTGTGGGAATACAAAGATAATTGTCCCAGCTATCGATGATAGGAACTTTACCCTTTCCCTTAGTATCTTTGAGGTAAGGAGGTGTTGTGATAGAGGATGATTTCAAAGGGTCTTGGTATCAAGAAAAATGATAAGATCCTACTATATTGTGATCTTGGTGTATACTATGAAGAGGTTCACCAGGGACCAAAGGAGTGGAATGTTTGACTTTATAAGTATCAAGATGTTTATCTGTGACATCTTGAGAAGTGGTTTCATTTTCCACTTTAGGAGATTTAGTTTGGGAAGATGAAGGGGATGGTTTAGGCAAACAACCCCATGTAATGAGATTAGGGAGATCTATAGAGGTTTTGGGAGTTATTTTGATAATTTTAGGTTAAATTATATTAAAATCATCTCCTGTAAGGAGATCCAAGACCAAAGATTTATTTATAGCTTCTTTAGGCAATAACTAGTCATATATTGTATCAAGCATATGTGTAGCTTGATTTTGTGTTTCTCCAAGGTTAGTTTGGATTGTGTTTGATGTGGATGGATGGTTTGGAATGGCTATCTAAAAATTTATAAATATTGGTTGGGAGGAGCATTTGGATTGTCCAACTAAAAGTCCCCCTCGTTGATGAGGTTTTGTATCAATCATTTAAAGGATTGGCATCATTCTATGTTGAGTCATATTACCCTGTGATAGGCACAAAACTCATCCTCTTTATACCTATTGGGTTTAGGATGCATATCATCGACTGGTCTAATTGGGGAGAATTTAAGAGCAGTTATTTATAGGAGTTTATCCAATACATAAGTGTAAGGATCTCTTAAAGGGGTATACTTCCTAGAAAAAAATAAGTAAGGCCCCTAGGTGGCTACGTTTGAGAAGTGGATGGTCATAATTGATTAAGTGTTGGAGGGGTAGAAGTTTTTAGAATAATAGCATTTGTTGCCTCTTTTGGTTTAGGATTATTGTTATTGCTTTCTAAGGGGTCAAGTTTGAAGTTTTTATTACGTAACTTAATTTTTTCCTCTTCAATGCCATGAATTTTGAGCTTATGTGCCATGGTAAAGGCTTTTTCAAAAGTCTTAAAGGTTAGAATTTGTAACATGGATGAGATATGTTTTGCACAAGATTGTGAAAACAATTCAATTAATTCAAGTTATGGTAAGGAAAATGTTAATTGGTTGATTAAGCTATGCCAACGAGCTAAAAAGTATAATATGGATTCATACTCAAATTTTTGAATAGCATATAAATCCATGATAGTCACTTTTCAAAAAAAAATTATCGAGAAGTGTTCTAAAAAAATTTGGGCCAATTGCCTAAAGGAAAAGAGTGAATGTTGAGGGATGGAGTTGTACCAATCTAATGCAACCCCTGCTAGTGACATAGGAAATGTCCTAAGTAGTAACTCATCATCATGTGATATAAGGTAACACACATGTAAAAATGCTCTAAGATGTTTTTCGGGATCTTCTTTATTCTAAAACTTAGTAAATTTGTGAAGTTCTCATTGTGAGGGATACATTTGGATGGGAACATATGGGTGGATAGGCTCATTCTAAATTTGTTCATATATGAGCATAGTATTGTGTTTGGAGGTGGAGGATTCTAAATTAGCCATCATATTGATAAGGATGTTTATGATGTCTTCTTGTATTTTATTATAAGGCACATTCCCTAAGACACCTTACCAAAAAGTTTGATAATTTTTTAAGGAAGTAGACAGGGGTTGTGAGGAAGGGTATCCAACTACAATGGACATAATGGGTTGGGATGCCACAATGTCTTGTGGGATCTATAGTGGAATATTTTTTTTGTGTGGAAGATTAGAATTAAGTGGTCACCAAATTTTTTCATATATCCATGTATTGGGTAGCCAAGGAGAGATACTTTTGGGGAGGTTGTGTTAGAGGGATTTGTTATGTATGAGGGATTTTTTGTGTATGAGGGATTTTTTGTGTGTGAGGGATTTGTTATGTGTGTTTTCCAGAGCTTGATAATTATATGTTAGACTCATTTTTATGGGCGGGAGGCTTATAGGGATTGACACCACTAACATTTGGGGAGGAATAGTGGATATACGTTGACTGGTTGAAGCATTTTGAGTTTGAGTAATGGGGGTTGGAGAATTAGTATATACTAAAGGTGGTTGGCTTTCTAAAGGTTGAATCATCTGGATATTAGAACCAGATGGAAGAGAGTCAGTGGAACAGGACACCATGGTTATAGTAAATCCTTCAGTTTTTTCCATTTCTTCTAAAGGCATCTCATATAAATATCAAGAATCTTGGGTATGGGGGGAAAGAGAAATGTGTATTACTCAATTATTAAGGTAGTAATTGAGAGAAATAGGGTTATTGTCTAATATTTATATAAATTAAGGATCTCTGTGAGAATAAAATTATGGGAACATAAGATTCTCAAAGGACTCAGGGTAGAGGAGGGACTAGGTGTATGTTGCATAGGAGAGGACATGACACCCACTTTAGATTCCTTCTTTGAATACTGCCTAGTCAAAACAATGAGACAAAAAATAAAAGCAAAAAAAAAACAATTTCTTTTTGAATTATCTTGCTTTTAATTGTGGATGAAAGATACACAAACTAAAGTCATCCCAATTTTTTTTTATCTTTTTAATTTTAAGATGTGAGAAGAAATAAAGAAAAAAAGGATAATGAGGGTCTTAAAAAATGGTAATCTAAGGATGGTTTTACGTGTTTTGTTTTGGTACTCAAGGAAATTTTCATTAGTACTAGTACATGTCTTGGTACTTAGGTCTTTCTCCCATCACATCACAATCTCATATCCAGTGCAGGTGCTTAGCCAAGATATATCGATAGTCCAAATATTATACTCAGCTAGAGAACTAAGTTGGTCCTCCCCTTAGTGGTGAAATCCAAGTGAGATCATCGAGAATAAGGTTAGAAAAGAGGTGATGAAATCCTCATTAGCCTCCTTATGTCAAGTGTTTAGATGAGTTTGTTGTGATTGTGATTTGGCTTGTGTGTGAAAGAGTGATGACTACAATGAATGTACCGCTTAGATTATTCTATGTGAATTACTTAAGTAGACAAAAATGAATGTAATATATTTTAACCTTAAAAAGGAAATAAAATTTAGACTCAATGTTGTTTGGATGAACTCACACAAAGGAAGGGAAAGAGAGCAAATTCAAAAATAATTAATTTTAATAAGAAAGATGAGACCTAAGGTCCCACTGGGCATGCTAGAATGTTTTTGTATTTTTTTTCTTTTTTTAATGTGGTTTAATTAACTACTAAAAACAAAGTAAATGTAGGGTTTTAAATATTACCTAGAGATGGAGATCAGTTTCACACCATTGATCAAGTTTGTGGGAACTCCTCTTTAGTCGGGAAGGAATGACTTGTAAATCACACTATCTCACAAAGAAAATAGATTAATAGAAAGATGAATGGGTTGCCTAGTAAGAAACTAGTCCCAAGAAGCAATATGCTTCCTTAGGTGGATGTCAACCCATGTTTAAAATTCAAGTTTATAAATAAACATGAAATTAGAAAGATATATATGGATAGGATACAAATAGACAATACCAAAGATATCTAATCTATATCAAGATTAATACAATCAAAGTAATCATATCAAAATTATGTAGCTATATTGACATCCTCTTGAATTATAGCTAACTATTCATTAATGCTTTCTTGATTAGGTGTGAAAACCAAAATATAAAGACCTAATTCGAATGCAATATCACTTTGGTCAATGAATAAAGGTTGTTGAACAATGGGGAGATCAAATATGCTAATAATATCATGTGTTTATCCAGACAGAGTCATCTACATGTAAAAGACAAATTTTAAGAAAACAAAATGTAAAGTTTAACAAGTTTTGAGAATTATAAATCTTATGAAAACAAACTTCAAGGCCTTTTTAATAGTTTAGTAGGGATCAATCACGATCCTACAGGATAAATGTTGATTCAGATGGATCGACGTTGATTCTAATTAAATTACTAAACTATGAAAATAGAAGATAATAACAACTTAAAATATTAATAAAATGATGAAAAATGAATGTACACAATGACATAGAGGTGCAAAACACTGTAAAGTTCAAATGGGAATAAATTAACATGCAATACTAACCTTGGATGGCTAAAAATACCCAAATAAATGATACTACAAAAGTAGGCTTATAGACCTTGAAAATATCTTTGTACTCTCATGAACAGAGGTTCCAAAAGGTATTAGAATGTCGCTAAGGTCTGTACGTAGGATCCAGGATAATTCCAGTAGAGTTTCAAAGTATAAAATTGTCATCCTCAGCCATTGAGGCTCACTGTATATTTATGGATCGATGCCATTCTAGGAAGATCAACATTGATCTTGGAGAATCATCATAAATATTCCCAAAATGGGTTAAGTTAATTCTTAGGCCATTCAAACGGGTTGCTTATGGGGTAAAAAATGGTTTTAAAGTTGTTGGGTTGTTTTAACTACGGGATGGGTTTGTTTGGAGGTTAGATGAGTTTGTTTGGAGGTTGGATGGATAAATAAGATTAATTAGTGTTTAAATATAGTAATAGCTTAGTTAACATATATGGTAAAGGTAAATGGGTGAGGTAAATGTAATTATTTCAAATAATTACGAATGAAGGCCATTATGTTAGAGATGAAATGATAACATGATGATGCACCACGTTAATACACTAGGTTTATAAAACTAGTGTCTATAGCATGATATGTATTATGTATTTGATAAGTAATTTTTGGTAGTGAGGATATTGACTCCTATGTATATAGATTTTGTGATATTTTACAATAGATTTTTATCATGTATGTACTTACCATAAATGATAAAATTTCCTAAGTTATACTTTATTCAAGAGCTTTTTGGATTAAAAACACATTTGGTTGCGTCATATAAGAATATATTCATTCTCGTTTTATAATTATATAAAAAGCTTGTATAAGCAGTGTTAACAGATAGACAAATATGATGATAAAGCCATAAGCACAATTATCATATTACACCTTACCTGAAACCAAAAAAATTATTGATAGAATCAACCATACCCAACATAGTTGTGATAAAGATCTTTCATACTACTAACTTCATCATTTATAGATGTCCAACAATCCAATAATTTGTGATAAAAAAGCTAATGTAAAATGGAAATAAAAAAAATCTTAGAAGAGTGTAAATACTATACGTGACATTCATTTTAACAAAGCAAACATTAATTACAATGTATGAGACAACAAAATATGAACCTATATATATATATATATATATATATATATATATATATATATATATATATATATATATATATATATATATTGCAAGGTGTAATGTTTTCTATAGTTTAGAATATAGCTTTACTTTTATGCACTTTTTAATATGCTCTGAGGAATTATTCAAGAATTTTCACTCTTGTGATGTCCAAAGTTTTATATATATATATATATATATATATATATATATATATATATATATATATAACTTTGGACATCACAAGAGTGAAAATTCTTGAATAATTCCTCAGAGCATATTAAAAAGTGCATAAAGTAAAGCTATATTCTAAACTATAGAAAACATTACACCTTGCATTGCTAGAGTTAGTTCTCAAGTTTGCTAGGTTATATAGATGGTTTTTTGTTTTACCTATTTTTTATTTTTATATATTTATCCCACATTGGTTATTTTGACTTACTTCTTGTTTGTCCATATCTCTATATGCAAGGCTTCTCATTTGTAACATATAGAAGTTAATTTCTAAATATTATACGATATTGCCTTTATCTTTGCATATTAGTTTTGAATCTCATACAAATATTTGTGTGATATTTTTGTTATTAATTCTTTAGGTCTTGAGCTTAGAATTATCTTGTTGATGTTCATTTAATGGTATCAAATCTTGAGGTGTTGCAGTCATTCATTCACGAGTTTGTTGTTATAAGGGTTTATTCATTTATCAAAATTTATTCTTGTTAGAGTCAAGGTATTATATATAGATATAAGATATATTTTCTTGGTAATTGATCAATTAATTTATATCTTAAGCTTTGCCATTAGGTGATTATTTTTCTATACCCATGTTTAGGTTTGTTTTGGAATCTTTTTAGGCAATTTGTGCATTTTTTTTATTGTTTTAGGCCATACATGAATCAAAGTCCAATTTTAGAAGCATAGGGGAATAAAACTATGAGCTTTATGATGTTTTAATTTTTTTAGAATCCTCAGATATCAATCTATATAACCCTTCTACTCAAAAACTTCCTCGTTGATTTTCTCGTGGATACCTACCACTAGTTTGGTTTTCTCTCACCACAGGTTGTACAGATCTAATTTCTTAGATATGAGACTTGTTAAGGTTAGATAACAGTTCCAAATTTCCTAAATATAATTTATAATCATTTTTATTAGGTTTTACAACTATTTTTTCATCTTGAATATTAATGTAGCAATCCATCTTCATCTTCTGGATAGCTGGTTGGTTTTCTTCTGGCTTGAGACCATACAATCTAAAATTTTAGATATTATTCTTGGAGAGGATATTGTTTTAGGTATAATTTAATATTATAATAGTTAGGGCCACTATTCATTAGTATGTACCACTTTTTACATGGCAAAATAGGACCCATTCAACCATTTTTTCTAGATCTTACAAAGAATCTTCCAGAAGTTGGCTTTCACCCATTTTTCACCACCTATTCTTGGTTTTTGATAAATAAATTGATATAAATATTTTTTTGAATATTTTTTATAGATTCATGAAGTGTTAAATCATTGTTTATCCTTAATGAATTTACAATCTGTGTAATTTTTACTTAGTTAACCCATTTTAATGATGAAAAACTTTGTATAGACTATAACTTTTAAATCATGACTCAAATTTGAGTAATTTTTTTTCAAAAGTATATGTTTTTTTATTATACATAAATTTAGTTCATTTGTATTTTAAAATTAACTCAATTAAAAAGTGCCAAAATTGGGGGGATGCTTACACTTTTTTGGGGGTGTTCATTAATTTTGTCGGGAGACATTAAATTATCATTGAGGAATTTGTTTTTTTGAGAGGGTTATCTGTCTTCTTGAGTTTATCCTTATTTTTTGACAATGGATTCCTAGTTCTTTGATCTCCTAAATTGATCCAACTACATTATTTAGAAAGTCAAAATGCAAATACACTTACATAGAGAAGTTTTTGGATAATGGCACTTGGCAAAAATCCCCACTTTACAGATGAGGAAGATCATGCATGGATTGCATCCAAGCAAGATGAGGATATTTATTTGATTAACCTATATGTTTAAGATATTTTGTAGTGATATATCACATGTGAAACATCACCAAAGTAAGCTTGGGATGCTATTATAGCCTTATTTGAGAAGGATATTCAGTCTTTTGGGTATTTTACACCTTATTTTACTCCACCTCCTTCTACTTCACTTCCCTCTCCTCTTGTTAATGAGGATTTATATCTTGATGATGACACTAATATTGTTCTAGATTAGAGTCTTGATAGTGACATGGGTGAGACACTATTGGCACTTCGTTATCGTTCTCTTTGTGAGGATTCACTCTTTACTAGTGACATGAATCAGGATTCCTCTTCATTATATGAATCCATAATTCTTGATTGGTTAATTCAACAAAATGAAACTAACAAACCAATATGACAGTCCTATCTAAGCATTACTTGTTTGATGGTAACAACAGAATCTATTACCAAAAAAAAAACATAGAAGACACAAATAAAACACTTTAGACCCTTTTTATTATCCATTTACACTTAATTTGAAGCTTTGAAGTGATTAAAAAAAAGGTTGGATTGAGCTGCAAGACTCTACTTGCTGTGTTGATGGGTTCATAGGCTTATAGCCCTGTTGGGCCTGATTTTTGGCCATATTTTTCACAAAACACCTACTATCCAAAATATATAAATTATTACAGATACCCATTTGGAAGTTACATAACATATGTCAAGACCAGGTATAGTTGTTTTCTACAGAATGGTACTTTTGACCCTTATAGCAAACCTAATTAGGCCTCTTAGCAACCCTGTTTTGGTGTTTGGGAGAGTTTGGGGTTGAATTATATCATGAAAATTTTAGATGTGCCATATGACATCATAAAACTAATCCAATCACAAAACACCTTTTATTTAACACAAAACTATCTTAAAATCTTGTTGTTATACTCAGATACTCAGAATTGTAGGAAAACAGGGTTAAAACACAAGTATACAAGAAAACTCACTTTACCATACAGTAAGGCCATGAAAATTTGTACAAAATATGAAAATGATAAACCCACAATAACTATAAATTTTTGGAATTTTATACTATATGGTTCATGAGATTAGCAAGGATCTAGTTAGGGTCTAGTTTACACCAAATTTGAGCTACAGGGAGCAACCTGGGGAGTTCATAGCCCAAATAAATTTTATTGATCTTGTATTAACCTCCTTTATAATCCTAAGTAGTCACAAATAAGATAATACCCTCTTAAGTACTGACTACAAACTTCTTCCTTGCTGCCCTGTCTAGTCTACATGCATAGTCTTGAGGAAAGATTGAACAAAAACAAAAAAAATGACTCCAAAAAAAAATCCCAATTCATTAATTCACCAATAATATATAAATATACACCTGTTCCACATGAAAATCCCCCATATGAACCATATTTTCTCAACTTAGATACTCAAATCCTATACTAGGCTTCACACAACAACCTCCCAAAATGGGGTAAAACACCTTTTCTAACATAAGAAGACTCAAATCACTTAATATCTCACCCAGCAGACTTGAAATCATCTGAGGATAAGATTTTGGGTTTTATTTGACCAATATTTACATATATTTGGCCTTTTTCTCACATATAGGTCTTATTTCATGCTTAAAGGATACTTAGACAAATTTGAAAATTTGAAAACCTAAGAAATGGAGGGAAACTAACTTAGCACACCTAGACACACTAAAACTCAACCAAGAACATGACAAACACATTCCTAGCATGAAGCTACTCCTGCATCATTCTTCCAAGGAGCAAAAGAAGTATTCTTCACTTATTGTTTCTCTTCGTCAACTCTTCCATGCTTGTGCCCAACTTAAGGATGTCATTTGCAGTCAAACATGTTGCATATTTAGTTGGTAGATTCTTCCACTTTGTTATATACCATAAAAATTCTTTTCCCCTTGTCTTTTTAACCACTTTCTTGTCCAAAATGCTCTCAATCTCCTTTGGCACTTCTTTTGGTAGTTGTTGGTCCCATTGGATAACTTCATCTACCCCTATTTCAATCTCTTTAGATGGTTGTCCTTCATCTTTGTATGGATATAGATCTACTACATTAAATATTGGAGAGATTCCAATCCCTTTTGGCAATTCTATTTCTTATGCATTATTTGAAAAATTCCTTATTACCTTGCATGGTCCTATTTTCTTTACCTTTAGCTTGTTGTATTACCTTTTTGGGAACCTCTCTCTTCTAAGGTGGGCAAGAACAAGGTCTCCAACACTAAAACTGACCTCTCTTTTCTTTTGATCTGCTCTTAACTTGTGCTTGATGGTGTTTTCTTCAAGTTTCTTCTTTACCTATTCATGCAAATTTTGCATGGCATTGGCAAATTCTTCTGCATCAGCACTCCTTGTCTCCATGCTACTTAGATTTCTCAACTCATACACACCTCTTGGATTCATTCCATACATAATTTGAAATGGACTCAACCCTGTACTTCTGTTAGGAGAATCGTTATAGGCAAATTTAGCTTGTGCAAGTGCAAGATCCCACTGTTTTGGATGCATACTTACCAAGCTTCTCAAGATGTTGCCTAAGCTCCTATTGACAACCTCTATTTGGCCATAAGTTTGGGGGTGATAGGCTAAACTAAAACTCAATTGTGTACCAAATTTCTTCAATAAGGTTCTCCAAAAGTGTCCAACAAATTTGGTATCCCTATCAGAAATAATGCTTCTAGGCAATCCATGCAATCTAACATCTGGAAAGAATAGATTAGTTATGTTAGTAGCATCACTTGTTTTTGAGCATGTAATGAAACGAGCCATATTTGAGAACCTATCTACCACTACAAATATGAAGTTATGACCTTTTTGAGTTCTTGGCAAACCAAGTACAAAATCCATGCTTATTAAATCCCAAGGACTATTGGGAATGGGTAGTGGCTGGTACAAACCTGCATTTTGACTACTTCCCTTGGCATATTGGCATGTTTTACACCTTTCAAAAAAAATCTTGACATTAGTACCTATACTTGGCTAATAGTAATGAGCACTCAATTGTGCTAATGTCTTATTCTACCCAAAATGTCTAGATAAGCTACCACTATGCTTTTCCTTCAACAAATTCTCTCTCATGGAACTCTTGGGTATGCAAAGCTAGCTACCTCTGAACAACAGACCCTCTTGGACCATGAAATCTATCCAAGGACTTCTATCAACCCCTACTAGATTCATGCAAGATTCATATGGTTCCTTGAAGTCTGGATCTTCCTTATATAGTTCCTCCAAATCTTCAAATCCCAAAATGCTTACTTGACATTCCTGCATGATCAAATTCCTCCTGCTTAGAGCATTTGCAACCTTGTTATATTTTCCTTTCTTGTGCTTAATAGTGAATGTGAAGCTTTGTAAAAATTCAATCCATTTAACATGCTTTTGACTCAACCTTTTCTGATTGCTAATGAACTCTAAAGCATAATTGTCAGTGAACAAAACAAACTCTTTAGGCAAAAGATAGTGCCTCCATTTCTTCAAAGCTTGTACAAGAGAATATAATTCTTGATCATAGGCTGAGTACTTCTTAGCATCACTTAATTTCTCACTAAAAAATGATAGAGGCTTCCCATCTTGGCTTAAAACAATGCCTATTACAGTTCCACTAGCATCACATTCTACTTGAAAAAGCTAATTGAAATCAGGCAAGGTTAGGATTGGTTCTTCAGTTACCTTATTTTTCAATAATCTAAAACTCTTATCAGAAGCCTCAATCCAAAAAAAACTTCTTTATCACCTTTGATTGTATCTATCATTGGAGCAACAATTCCACTAAAATTTCTTATGAATTTCCTATAGAAGCTAGCCAAACCATGAAAGTTTCTTACCTCATATGTGCTTCTAGGTTTAGGCCACTCAAGTATAGCCTTAATTTTCTCTTTATCCATCTTCAATCCTTCTTTTGAAATCACAAACCCCAAATATATCAACTCTGTCTTTAGGAAACTACACTTTTTTACATTGATTAGCAATTTCTCTTCATGTAGCTTACTCAATACCATCCTCAAATGTTTCAAATGATATTCCTTAGTTTGAATAAACACCAAAATATCATCCAAATACACTATCACAAACTTACCATTGAACTCCTTAAGCACTTCATTCATCAGCCTCATGAAGGTGTTTGGTGCATTGGTTAGTCCAAATGGCATGACTAACCACTCATAGAGTCCATCATTGGTCTTGAAGGCTATTTTACATTCATCCCCTTCTCTTATCCTAATATGATGGTAACCACTTTTCAATTCTATCTTAGATAAATATGTAGCTCCACTCAAACAATCAAGTAAGTCATCAATTCTAGGCAATGGGAATCTATACCTGATAGTAATCTTGTTGATTGCTCTGGAATCTGTACACATTCTCCAACTACCATCCTTCTTAGGACTCAACACTATGGGGATAGCACAAGGACTTAAACTCTCTCTTACCAATCCTTTGTCTAACAATTCTTGAACTTGGTGCTTGATCTCTTCATTTTCCTTTGCTGTCAATCTATAGGCAGCCTTGTTTGGAAGATTTGCTCTTGGAATCAAGTCTATGTGATGGCTAATGCTTCTCAATGGTGGTAACTCATTAGGTAAATAATATACCATAATATCAATGTACTCATTCAACATATCTTGAATCTCTAGAGGCAAATCAATCAACTTAGTACTAGTGACTACACTCCTTGGCTTACCAATCACAACGAAGTTTACCTTTTCTTTCTTCATTTGATGTAGAAACTCTTTACCACTCATTATCAATATTTTAGAATTCTCTCCTATAACAACAAAAACCTCTTCTTTCAATGGTTTGAGTGTATGCTTGATCCCATCCTTCTCAAACATGTATGTATTTTGCCTTCCATCATGCATGGCCTTCCTGTCAAACTGCCAAGGCCTTCCAAGCAAGATATGACATACATCCATGGGCATGACATCACATAAAATCTGATCCTTATATGTTCCTATCTAAATATCTACTTTACATTGTTCACTTACCAAGAGTTTGTGTCCTTTTTGTAGCCAAGAGACTTGATAAGGTGTAGGATGTACCTCCTTCTTCAAGCCTATTTTCTCCACCATCTTAGTTGACACAAGATTGTCACTACTCCCACTGTCTATGATGACCTTGTGGTATTTCCCCTTACTTTTACATGTGGTTCTAAAGATATTTTTCCTTTGAGGTGGTTCTATAACTTCTTTGTTTGGCTTCAACAAGATTCTTTTCATCAAAAGAGACTCACCTTCTTCTGGGGTATCTTCATACGCTATTGTAACTTCTTCACTTTTTTCTTCACCTTGGGTCATATGTACACCCCTCTCATGGCTAGTGGAAGGGTTCTTTAGACACTCATATGCCCTGTGTCCTGCATACTTGTTACACCTAAAGCATTTGCCCATGAATCTTCCTCTTCCTCTTTGATATCCTTGGTATGGCTTTCTTCCTCTTGGTGTATAGCTACCTCTTGAGCTTTGTGAGCTGCTAGCCTCTTCTTGAGATGTTTGCAGCTGTCTTCTACCTCCTTGAAATCCTCTACCTCTGATGGATCTGCCCCTTCCTCTTGAGAAGGATGTTTGTTTTCTTGCAATCTTCTCCTCAGCTTTCAAGGCAAATTGATATGCCTCTTCAACTATCTTAGGAATGAGAAGAATAATATCATCTTGAATGGAAAAATTCAAACCATTAGTGTATCTAGATACCTTCTCTATGTCATCCTCAATATGACCTGATCTTATAGTCAACCTGTAAAACTCTTCAGTGTATTCTTTTACAGACATCTCTTTTTGCTTCAAATTTTGTAATTGCTTGAAAATATTGGCTTGATAATATTTAGGCATAAACTTACCTTTCATTTTTTATACCATTCTATCTTAGCTTCTAATCTTTGGCTTCCCTTTCCTCCTCCTTTCTTCTTGCACTCCATCCCACCACAGGGATGTATGGCTCTTTAGCCTTGTCATGGCATT
Source organism: Torreya grandis (assembly GCA_037957365.1). Lineage (NCBI taxonomy): Eukaryota > Viridiplantae > Streptophyta > Pinopsida > Cupressales > Taxaceae > Torreya > Torreya grandis. The sequence continues at coordinate 200,260 of JARHVA010009016.1, forward strand.
GTTGACTTTATTATCATCTTCTTCAATTCCTTCATACTCAAATTATTTGTCTAATGCACTAATCCAATCAATTAATTCTTCCACATTCAAATTACCTTCTTACATTGGAACCTCCATTTTTGGCTTTGTGTTCACCTTCATAATGGATCTAATCAACCTATCTTCAGTTGTTTCTTCTTCCACCACCAACTCAGCCTCTGGTGGATCCTCTTATCTATCACTAACTTCACCCATGTCAGTGCCTCTTCTTTGAGCCATCTCTAGGTCTTGTAGCCTAGCTATCAGGTTCCTAATCTCTTATGCCATTACAACCTATCCTCCAAGTCTCCTTCCTCTAGCTCCACCTCTGTTCCTAACTCTCATAGCCATCTTACCTCTTCTTCACAAATCACGTTCTTCTTCTCTTTGAATTGGATCTTTAGATTGTGCACAATCCCTTGGGCTTTGATACCAAATGTTGTAGGGAATTAATTCAACAAAATGAAACTAACAAACCAATATGACAGTCATATCTAAGCATTACTTGTTTGATGGTAACAACATAATCTACTACAAAAAAAACATAGAAGACACAAATAAAACACTTTATACCCTTTTGATTATCCATTTACACTTAATTTTCAGCTTTTAAGTGATTAAAAAAAAGGTTGGATTAAGCTGCAAGACTTTACTTGCTGTGTTGATGGGTTCATAGGCTTGTAGCCCTGTTGGGCTTGATTTTTGGCCATATATTTCACAAAACACCTAATATCAAAAACATATAAATTTTTTCAGATACCCATTTGTAATTTACATAACATAAGTCAAGACCAAGTATATTTGTTTTATATGGAATGGTGCTTTTGACCCCTATAGCATACCTAACTAGGCCTCTTAGCAACCCTGTTTTGGTGTTTGGGAGGGTTTGGGGTTGAATTAGATCATGAAAATTTTAAGATATGTTCCATATGACATAATAAAACTAATCCAATAAAAAAAAACCATTTATTTAACATAAAACTATCTTAGAATCTTGGTGTTATACTTAAATACTCATAATTGTAGGAAAACAGGATTAAAACACAAGTATACAAGAAAACTCACTTTCCCATACAATAAGGCCATTAAAATTTGTATAGAAGCCAAAAATGATAAACCCACAAAAACTAAAAATTTTGGGAATTTTATACTATATGGTTCATGAGATCAGCAAGGATCTAGTTAGGGTCTAGTTTACACCAAATTTGAGTTACAAGGAACATCCTAGGGAGTTAATAGCCCAAATAAATTTTATTGGTCTTGTATTAACCTCCTCTATAATCTTGAGTAGTCACAAAGAGATAATACCCTCTTAAGTACTAAATGCAAACTTCTTCCTTGTTGCCCTGTCTGGTCTACATACATAGTCTTGAGGAAAGATTGAACAAAAACAAAAAAAATGACTCCAAAAAAAAACTCCCAATTCATTAATTCACCAATAATATATACATATACACCTATTCCACATGAAAATACACCATACGAACCATCTTTTCTCAACTTAGATACTAAAATCCTATACTAGGCTTCACACAACAAACTCCCAAAATGGGGTAAAACAACTTTTCTAACATAAGAAGATGCAAATCACTTAATATCTCACCTAACAGAAATGAAATCATCTGAGGATAAGATATTTGGTTTTATTTGACCAATATTTACATATATTTGGCCTATTGCTCACATATAGGTCTTATTTCATGCTTAAAGGATACTTAGACAAATTTGAAAATTTGAAAACCTAAGAAATGGAGGGAAACTAACTTAGCACACCTAGACACGCTAAAACTCAACCAAGAACATGACAAACACATTCCTAGCATGAGGATGCTCCTGCATCATTGATGGTAATACAAATGATGTTTTATTACCTCCTACATCACTCAATATTCCTCATTATTCAATTTTTGAGTCACCTATTACTCCTCATATCATTTTTACTCCTATTCATTTAATTTATTGAGAGGACATGATTCTTGAATATGTCTCACCTTCACCATTACTTTTGGAGATTATAGATTAGACACCATCACAACTTCTTGAGGATGACTTCTTTTGTGACATAGTTATTGTTCCTTCATCATCTACTCCCCTTGTTTGTGAGAATATGTATTTAGATTATGCTTTCTATTAGGAACCTATTACTATTACACATTATAATTTGGATTTTTTTTTTACTCCTACTACTACATTGTTTACTTTTTTGACTTTGGATCCACCTACTTATGTGCTTAGTTCCTTTCAAAAACATACTCTTGGATTTGTATCTTGCATAATTCACTCTATGGGATACACTCATGTAAGTCTTGGGAGACTCTTATAGGGTATTATCTCTTCTATTAGAATTGATATTTATACATGTGATGTGTCTTTAGGACATCTAGTTCGCATCACTCAAGAAGAAGGTACATTAATGGGAAGAACATTTTATTTTTAGGACTATCTCACCACATATGTAAATGGTTCCTTACATTTTTTCTATCCACACAAGATATATAGTATTGATTTTCATGTGGAGCAAAGGAAGTTATCCTTAGGGAGATTCCAAATGAAGTCCTTTTTTCCTTCCATTTTTTCCTTCTTTTCTCTCTTTCACATTATTATTATTATTATTATTATTATTATTATTATTATTATTTGGGGGGGGGGGGGGGGGGGGGGGAAGGGGGGGCGGGGGCGGGGGGGTAAGGTTTTTTGTTCCTACGGGTTTTCTTCCTTTCTCCACATCATGGATATATATTATACATGAGTACCTGATTAGGCCTTATTGTTAGGGCTCATATTATGGATATACCACTTTGTTTTTTACTTATTTTTATCCCCTAGACTCACTTTAGGGGAGGGTGTTAGAGTTGGTTCTCATATTTTCTAGGTTATATAGATAGTTTGTGTTTTTTCCTAGTTTGTCCTTTTGTGGATTTATCCCACATTGGTTAGTTTGACTTACTTCTTGTTTGTCCTTGCCTATATATGCAAGGATTCTCATTTATAACATATATAAGTTATTTTATAGATATTATATGATATTTCCTTTATCTTTTCATATCATCTTTTCATCTCTTATAATTCTTTTTATGATGTTTTTGTTGTTAATGATTCAAATATTGGTCTTGGAATGATCTTGTTAATGTTCTTTTCATGGTATCATAGCACAATACTCAATTTATAGTCATGATTCAAAAGTTATAGTCTTTAAAAGTTTTCTTATTATTAAAATTGGTCAAATAAATAAACATTGGACAAAAATATAAATTTCCAAATTTGGCGGGGCCTTACACTTTTTATGGTGTTTATTTTTCCCTTGTTGAAGGAGTTTCTATTCTAGGAGGGGTCATTCTTTACTCTTCTTTAATTCTTTATTCTTCTTGAATTCTTCCTTGTGGATATACATTATTTAAAAATTTAAAATGTGGATACACTTACAGTATAAAGGTATATGGAGAGTTGTGCTTGGAAACATTCCCTAATTTACAAGTGAGGAAGATCTTGCCTAGAGTGCATCCATCCAAGATAAGGCTCTTTTTTTGATTTGCCTCCATGTTTCAGATAGTTTGTAGTGATGTCACATATGCCACATCACCAAAGGAATCTTGAGATGCTATTGTATCCTTATTTTAGAAGTATACTAAGTTCATTAGGTCTTTTGCACCCTATTTTACTGAACCTCCTTTTGTTCCACTTTTTTCTCCTCTTGTTAATGAGGATTTAGTTTTTGATGATGACATTGATGTTGTTCAAGATTTGAGCATTAACAGTGACATGGGTGAGGCACTATTAACACTTCTTCCTTATTCTCCTAGTAAAGATTCACTCTTTACTAGTGACATAAATCATGATTCCTCTTCATATTTTGAGGACATACTTCTTTATGGTGATCTAGATGTGGCATTATTACCTCATATACCTCTCATTATTCCTCCTTCAATTGTTAGTGAGAACTTGACTTTTGACAATGGTTTGATTGATGTACTTATTACTCCTCATATAGTGGTTACTCCTATTCAATTCATTGATTAAGAGGATATGATTCTTGAGGATGTGGGACCATTACCATCACTTTTAGAGATCATGGACAAGACACCATCAAGACTTCCTGAGGATAAATTTTATTGTGCTAAAGTTACTTTTCCTTCATCACTTACTCCTATTATTTATGAGGATATGTGTTTAGATGTTTATATATATAAGGAGCCTATTATTGTTTCACATTATGATTTATTGTTTATACAACATTTATTGTTTATACCACTTTTGATCCACCTACTTATGTGATTGGTTATTTTGAGAAATATACACTTGGTTTTGGATCTTGCATAATTCACTCTATGGGATAAACTCATAGAGGAATTGGTATACTCTATAGGGTAATATTGCTGCTATTAACATTGATATCTCTATGGGTGATGTGTCTTTGGGACATCTTGTTTATAACACTCAGGAAAAATGTACATTTAAGGGAAGAACATTTTATTTATGGGACTATCTCACCATCTAAGTAGATGGATCCTTACATCATTTCCATCTATGTGTAGTCATATAAATGCAAAAATTGGTAACTTGAGCATGACTAATGACACCTGACCCATAGGTCCATCTTACATGCTCTCATGACCCTCTTAGGCTTGTTTTCACTGATTCCCAATCATTTGTGGCCTTTCAGACTTGACCCCAAATGCTCTAGGACCATCTCTTCATGACCAAATCCATTCCCCCAAGTCCCATTTGCTTAGGACAATAGCACCAAAATTGGACTATAGCACTAGACCCTAGGGTTTTTCCTTTCCAACACTCTTGTCTAATCACAATTCGAGCCCAGATTACCATTTTTCCCTAGTTCCTCTTATTCATTGTGTCAGCATAGTCTAGTTTCATCTAACCCATGACAAATAGATCCATATAAAATCCCATTCAAAGATCATTTGGAAAGGGTTGCAAATATCATTCAAGAAAGAAAGAATATAATTAAGACCACTCAAGAAATCTTCCATATTCTTTACATAAAGCTAACCTATAGACTTTTAAGCCAATTCAAGTCTTTACACCAGTCCCTAGTCATCTCAAGCATACCCAAATTTGTCATTTCTTACATTTCATTCATTATTGCACCAATCACTCTTAAAGGGAGAAATACATATGGCTTGATCCCTCTTCGAAGTATTGGTTTGTAGGCAACATGCTCACACATGGAGTGTGAAGCATGTATAGTGTATTTTACACACACTAACCCCTTTTCTTTATTTTCAAAGTTTATTTCATTTTAGAGAAGATATAATTACATGAAAAATCAGGTTTATAGGGAGATCTATTGACAGTGAGAACCTAAAAATTGGTACACGAGCTCACACTGAGCAGACAAACAAAACTAAGAAAGCTTAAATCCTCAGGACAACATTGCTAGAGAAGGACTATAGTACCAAATCCTAGGATGTCTAGTTTTATCACTCCTATCCAATCAGCAAATGAAGTCTAAGATATTTTTTTCAATAGTTTTCATGTCTTACACATAAATTTCTAAACCTTGTCTTAGTTGGAATAGTCCAGAATAAGCTAAGTTTGATCTTCTCTATCTCATTACTATTTTGAGAAAAGGTCTAATTGAAATTCAATTTCATAATTTAAAATCTCTAATTAGGAATACTATTTATTGATTTCTCTTACTCAAACTTGTTTATTAAATAGGAATAAAACTCCATTATTTCCAAAAATAAAAAATCATTTGGTGAACCCGACTTACTTTGAATTTTGAATAAAATCATAGAAACCCTAGGGTAAATTCCTAGGTAATTTTTTCCATTAATTTCTAAATTTTTTCTTGAATACTAAAATTATAAATTCCTCTCAAATTTTAAAAATTTGTAGTAAATTTTAAAATAAATTTATTTGAAACCCTAGTTGCATACACTAGGTCCCAGTAATTTTCTAGCATTAATCCAATAATTTTCTAATTTTTTTCTTGCACATATAAATAAAAAATTTATCTCAAATTTTAAAATTTAATAGTAAATTTTAAAATAATTTTATTTCAAACCCTAGTTGCATCAACTAGCTCCCAATAATTTTCTAGTAATTTTCCAATCATTTTTTGAATTTTTAGTTGCATATTAAAATCATAAAATCACTTCAATTTTCAAAAATTCATAGTAATTTAAAATATATATATATATATATATATATATATATATATATCTAAAAACCCTAGTTGCATCTACTAGGTCCCATTAAATCAAACACTTTCTCATAAATTTATGAATTTTTACTTGCATACTTAACTCAAAAATTCATTGCCAAAAATTCACAAGACTTCAAAATTCATTTTGTATATTTTCTTTTGCTCATACAGAATATTTACCACTCCATTTTTTTAAATGCATTTAAAATGTTATGTTTCATGTCAGAAAATTATATGCAATTATGCAAAAATTCATGTTCTATATCCTTTGCTTTTTATTCCTCATGTGGAAAATTGTTCAAATTTATTTTGCTAAACACATTCAAAATGATATGTTACATGTAAGAAGTTTATATGCCTTTATGCAAAAATTCATGATCTCTACCCTTTATTTTCTATTTATCATGTGGAAATTTTTTCAAGTTTATCATGCCAAACACATTAGAAATGTCATAGCACATGCCAAAGTTTTTTATGCGTCCTTGCACAATTCCATGCTCTCTATCCCTTATTTACTATCTATCATGTGGAATGATATTTATAATAATATTACTATACATGGTTTCTTCTTAGATGTATCTAACTCTTTGGATACTTTTAAGTACCTCCCTATCACTACTAGACACAAGCAAATACTAGCAGTTATATCTATCCCTCCTCTCTTCAAACTTGGTTCATCTAGCTTTTATCCAACACCTACTACCAACTCTATGCCTATAGTAGATCATGTGGTGCATGATATCACCCAAGTTTATGAAGATAAGTAGGTTGATTACACCCATTATTATAACTTTATCACTCAAGTTAGCACCCCTTCTAATACAATTTCAGCTCCTTCACCTGTTACAGTTATTCCTCCAGTCTAGATTCAAACATAGTCAAGACCTTCATCACTAGCATAAAAAATTCATACACCTTTACAGATTTCAGATTCTAGATAATTTCCAACTATAGTATTCACACCTAGGGTAGTATCATTGAGATCTCATGTATCTACACATAGAGCACATGCTCAAAGAGCTTCTTCTATCACTAGATGGGTCCCTCAGAGCCCCACAGTTGCATCCACTTTTCAAAGTTATAGGGGTACCCCATAGTCTATTTCTACTATAAGCATTTCAAAGTAATTACACCATACAAAGCTTTTAGAGCCACAGTCTCAGTATTTACATTGTGCTTCGTGATCACACATGATACTTATTTTTGATACAAGACAACATGATAGGGAGTCTCTTATGAGACTCATCGGTTAGTATCATCTCTTCTCAACCTTACTTGTACATAGTTTCTTACACTTGATTATTTATAATCTCTTCTACTTGATTGTACATAGCTCAAATAATTCCAAAATATAAAAATAATATAACATTTCAAAAAATCCAAAAACATTCAAATATGTCAAAAACACCAAAAACATTTCAATTGTATGCATCATCCATACTTTACATTGCTACTATTATGCCAGGACTTACATTTTTTGTTTCATGTTATTTTATGTCAATTTATCTACATTACCATGCTTCACTTGATCTTCTTTGAGGGTGTGCAATGGCATCTAGCTACTTGATTACTTCACTCTACCCATTGAGGGGGCATCCTACTTCTACATTTGAGACACACATTGATATACATACCCACTGGGGGCATCTTCTACATGAATACACCATCTAGGTTATGTCAATCTTACACTCCACACTCTAAGATATCATATTGATGTACATTATCTACTAGCTTACACAAATTACTTTATTGACATATCATTAGTATCTAGCACGCTTAGCATATACCAAATCTTGTACTAAACATGTCTTTCATACATTCACTCTTGCTTTGATTAGTTAGATGTGATTCTATATTTCCATTTATTATATGCTTTTTCTTCTTGCCTAGTGTAGCTTGTTGGATTATATTTCTAGTTCATGCTTATCTCCTATATGTGTCTTAGGACATTTTTGAATGTCCTTTGCTTCTATTCATGTGTGTTTTCATTTTATTCTATTCATGTGTGTGACTTAGGACATTTGCTAATGTCATTTGTTTTTACTCTTTTATGAGCCTGTGGCACTTGTACCAACATCACTTATATGTGTATGTGGCATTTGAATATGCCTTGTATGTTTGATTTATAGTTTAAGTGACATTTTCCCCTATCCCTTGTTTATGTGGACCCTCGACCACCCTTGTATAATTCTTACTTACTACTTTGTGTTCTTGTTGCTTGATTGCATTTTTTATTTTTTCAATACCATGATCCTTATCATGCATTTTCCTATTCTCTTGAATGACATCATGGACATCATGCTCCACCCCTCCAACTAACAACTAATAACTAACAACTAACAAACTAACAAATAAAACTTGTAGTTCTAGTTTAGTATATTATACATGCTATTATATTGTTATATCTATCTAAGCATACCCCTATTGATTTAACAATCTCTTAAATAAAACCATGTTATATCTTAAGATATCTTATTGATTATCATTACTATATCATGTATATGCCCATCTTAACACACTTGTAGGACTTCTTTTTTTGAGGGCAATCATTGTAGGGTATCTATTCCTACCCTTAAAAGAGGGGGAAAACAAATAGGGGTTTTAGTACAGAGATCATATCTCCTATCAGTCAGAAAATCTAGATTTAGAACAACTAGAATAGTAACGAGTCATCAAACCACTCAGAATAGACCAAGTAGATAGTCAAGATTTCATAATAGTGATCAGTTTCAGCCTAACACAACAATGTTGAGGCTAGACTATATCACTGAACACCAAGGTGTCCATTTTTGATGCTCCTATCTAAATAGTAGAAAAACCAAATTTTTTGGAAGTAGGCAAAAAGGTAGGTTTAGCTTCAGTTTTGCACAATCAGACCATTTCAAATCAATATTTTTTAATACAAAATTCTAAAAGAATAAAGACATATGTGGCATTATGTGTGGCATTATTAGTTCTCACTTTTAGTTCTAGATACAATAGTTGGTATAACTTCCATATCAGAATCTATGTTTTAGACACCAGTGATTAGGAGCATATTACACAACAATTTTGCTTCTTTTCTTTCAATTTTTAGCATTACCTAGGAATTTTTAGTAGTTTCATGCCTTATTTTATCTACAATTGGTTGGCATCATTTTAGAGGGGCTTTTATATAAGCCTAACATCCACATTCTGGAGTACTCAAGTTCTCAAGTGGCTTCTACATAAGCCACATTTTTATTTTTAGTGTGGCTTTCATACAAGCCTAATCTCCATCTTTTTTGAGTTGGCCAACATTGGCCTAGTTTCCTAAACATATTTAGATATCTAAACCACATTATTAGATTTATAGAGCATTCATGGGATTCAGAAGCCATCTCTTATGACATACTTCTTCATACCAGTTTCAGTTCATAGCTTCACTTCATGGGGTAATGATGGGTCCAAAGGGCCAAATTTTGTTTTCTTGAGCCACATATTCAAAGAGATTAGACACAGAGTCCAAACACTAATTAACACATGCATGATCATCTAGATTCACTTAGTAGGTGATGATGGAGCCAAAGGGACATCCTTTGTATTCTTGAGCTACCTATTCAGAGGGATTGGACATGTAGTCCAAAGACTAATTATCATATGCATGATCATCTAGCTTCACTCAGTAGGTGATGATGGAGCCAAAGGGATAGCCTTTGCATTATTGAGCCACTTTTTAGAGAATTAAGCACTCAGCTCCATTCATGATATAAATTTTGGTACAACATTATCTAACACATTCAACATTACTCAACCTTTTGTATTGGTTTACCTACTCAATGAGATGTATTTGTTTCTTTCTCTTTTTCTCTCTTACCCAGCTTTCTATATTCTTATTTTATATTAAATATAATAAGAATTGATCTACTCTTTGTTTTTATTTCACAGATTCACACTTACACAATGTTCTCTCTATGAATTATCCATTGTTATGTATCATCACAAGCTTCATGGGCTTCACCTTTGTAGCTAAGTCCAAGTATGCTTTCTATTTTATTTTATCCTAGTATTTTACTTTGTTGGATCACTAGAATAAATATGGGGAAAATATAACCATATAAAATGCAAAAATTAGTAACTTGAGCATGACTAATGACACCCAACTGATATGTCCATCTTGCTTTCTCTCATGACACTTTTAGTCTTGTTTTCACTAATTCCTAGTCATTTGTGGCCTTCCAAACTTGACCCCAGCTGAGCTAGGATCCTCTCTTCATGACCAATCCATCCCCCCAGGTCCTTTTTACTCAAGACAATAACACCAAAGTTGGACTATAGCATTGGACCCTAAGGTGTCCCCTTTCTAGTGCTCCTATCCGATCATAATTTAAGCCTCAATTATCAATTTTCCCTAATTCCTTTTGTTCATTATGTCAGCCTAGTCTGATTTCATCTAACCCATGACCAATAAATCTATATAAAATCCCATTCAAACATCATTTAGAAAGGCTTGGAAAATATCATTCAAGAAATCAAAAATACAAGAAAGACCACTCAAGCAATCTTCCTTATTCTCTGTATACAACCAGTCTATACACTTTCAAGCTAGTTTAAGTCTTTACACCAGTCCCTAGTCATCTCAATCATACCTAGTTTTTGGCATTTCTTGTATTTCATTCACTATTTCACCAAACACTCTTAAAAGGAAAACTAAATATGTTTTGATCCCGCCTCAGAGTATTGGTATGTAGGTAACATGCCCACACATAGGGTGTGAAGCATGTTCAGTGCATCTTAACAGACTAACCCCTTTTTCCCTATTTGCCAAAGTTTCTTTTAATTGCATAGAAAATATAAGTATATAAAGAATTATCAATACAGGGAGCTTTGTTGACAACAAGGATCTAAAAATTGGTACACATGCTCACATTTAATAGGTGAACAAAATCTAGAAAGCTTAAATCCTTAGGAAATAGCATTAGAGAAGGAATCTAACACTGGAGCCCAGGGTGCCTAGTTTTACCACTCCTATCTAATCAAAAAATAAATTCCAAGGTCCTATTTATGATAGTGTCCCAGTTATGCACACAAATTTCTAGACCCTATCTCAATCAGAACAATCTAAACTAAGCTAAGTTTGATTTTCTCTATCTCACTGCTATTTTTAGAAAAGGTCTAATTGGAATTCAATTTCACAAATAAATATCTCTAATTAGGATTATTGTTTACTAATTTCTCCTACTCATACTTGTTTATTAAGTAGGAATAAAACTCCATTATTCTTAAAAATAACAAATCACCACACAAGATATATATTATTGATCTTCATGTCGAGTGAAGGAAGTTGTCCTTAGGGGGGACTCCACATGAAGTCTTTCCTCCTTTCCTTTACTTATTTTACTTATTTTACATCATTTTTTATTTTTTTTGGGTGGGGGGGGGGGGGGGGAGTTTTATTCCTTTGGGTTTTCTTATTTTCTCCATTTCATGGATATATATTGTACATGTTTACTTAATCAAGCCTTGTTATCAAGACTTATACTATACATATGCCACTTTTTTTTTGACTATTTTTAGCCCCTAACTTCACATAAAGGGGGGATTTAGACTTAGTTGTCATGTTTTCTAGGTTCTATAGATAGTTTGTATTTTTTCTAGTTTGTCCTTTTGTGGATTCTTCCCATATTGGTTAGTTTGACTTACTTCTTGTTTATCTTCCTACATATGCAAGGATTTTCATTTGTAACATATAGAAGTTATTTTTTATATATTATATGATATTGCTTTTGTCTTGCATATCATATTTACAACTCTCACAACATTTATTTTGATGTTTTTACTATTACTACATTATATCTTGGGCTTATAATGATCTTGTTGGCATTCCTTTCATGCCTACGATTAGCCAAAACAAAATCTAATATTTAAATAATTCATTTCCATATTCGAGAGTGTGTAGAGATAAACTTATAGTTTAAATTATTAAAAAATGCCACATCAAGTCACCTAATGGTCATTCCAAAACAAAAAATTTAAAAAGTTAATATAGTAATAGTGTCATCAGCATGACTCACAAAGGTACCATGTGTCAAGTCCCTGCGGGAGCTATGAATAATTTTTAAAATTGTTTTAAGTATTGATCATAAAGATAACATTTTTATGAAGAAAAATTAATTAAGAATAGTTAGGAGACCATTCAAATGCTATGATAAATTTATCCATAGTGATAAAATTTATTATTAACACTATGCATATCATACCTATGGAATGCAAGTGGACTGTGGTTATCAAAAAATTGGCAATGCCAAAATGCGTGCTTGGTTTGGAGGGTAGAATACATACTCATTTTTACAATGTCAATTCCCTGTCAATAGTAGTTGACTTGACATAGCCATAATGCATATGTGGATCGAAGGACAGAATGCAATGTCATTTTTACATTGTCAGTTTTCCCTCATCATGGTTGATATGAAATGATTGTCAACATTATGCTCTCAATATATGTGCAATTTTCATGTTGAGTTTTTTAACTTTATTTTCTAGAAAATGGAAAGAATAAATTATTTGTGATCTAATTCTCTTGCATAGAGCCTATAAAGGCTTGTTTCAAGTGGCTCTTGATGGATGAGAAACTACTTGTAAATAATGTGATAGTCAAACTTATCATTTATTCTTATTCTAGTTTATGTAATATATATAGACAAAAACTACTTGTAAATAATGTGATGGTCAAACTTGGCATTTATTATGGTTTGTAAAATATATGTGGGCAAATTATAAGTATTTAACACATTTTATTTTATTTTTCATATGTCAAATGGTTTGTTTATGTGATCTATCTAATGAGCTCATATTTTAAACTCTCAATGTATTTATCATGAAAAACATTTTTATATAACAAAATTACATGAAGAATAGTTATGAAATTTTCAATAGCCATTCAAACATTATTTCACATTATTGTTTGATGAAAATGAATAGGCATCCAAAGCCAATTTATATGGAGTTAAAAATGATCAAACCAAGGCTAATTAATATTTTTTATAAAAATAAATTGAAATAATAAAATTTAAGAATTAATGGAGGAAAGAAATAATGGACATATTGTAAAGTCATTTACAACATATATTTGAGAGAATAAACTAAATTGAATATATAGAAGTTTAAAAATAAATAAAACAACATTGAAAAAAGATAATTACTTAGTCTGGGCTTCATTATGTATGTGTTGCTATTTTTTTGGGTTTAGAATTCTATTGAGTTGGAAGAGTGAGAATTAGCATAAATAGATGTAGATATAGACCCAGAGCAAATGACAATTGAGAATTAAATGAATCAACATTTAACCTAGGATGCATCATCTTAGCTTTGTATGCAAAGAATCCAAAATATAAGTGTTAAACAAGTTAGTCGGTATTTATTTGTGTGGTATATGTTGTTGAGAGGTGAAAAAATTTATGTTTCCATATACTGAGTTTTTAAAAATGGTGTACAATTTTACAAGAAAGAAAGTTTGGTTGTAAATATTTGTTGTATGAACCATTTAAACAAATAAAAAATAGAGTATGCCTTTTAATATGGAATAAAAACATTAAAATTACATTATGGCAATGTAAATATAAAGACAAATTTGTAGGTGACACCGATTAAGTTGATTGCAAAAAAAAACTCCTTTGTAGTCATATATCTATTGCTCAATCTTTTTGAAGTTTATCTATTTAAAAAAGAAAAGTATTTGTGGTGAAATATTAAATCATCTTGTGATAGAGCGGTGTTCATGATTGTCCATTAACCTTGGATCTTGAATTATAATGTGAGTTTTTATTTTTAAAATTATGCTATAAACAACCTACAGAAAAAAGAATGAGTAATTAGTACTTGACAAATACCATTAGGTGAAGATTAGTTGTTTGATTATATTTAACAATATAGATAGCATGTTTGCATTTGAAATTTCTTAACCATGTTGAATTTTAAATAAAAATACATATTATAGGTATGCCATTCACTATGTGAACACATAGTAAAACATCAAAACAAAACAAACTGTCAATACAAATTAATATTTAAAAAACTTGTCAAGATGGTAGGGTAAATGATATTACAATAATTAGCCTGACAAAATCATCAAAAATAATTGACTAGTTCAAATAACCAATGCAACCAAAGTAATTTTTTATATTTTTTTATAATAAAAATTGCTAAACCAAAAATTAATTCTACAAAATGTACTAAACAATATAACAGAGAAATTAATCAACATGAAAAAGATGCCATATTGGCATTCATATTGAAATTAATTGCATCTTATATGAAATTCATCTTTGCATCATGTTCTTCAATAATTACTTCCCTTTTGTAATAATTTTATCGGTGTCTTCATCAATTATGGTACTGTCTTTTGAGTTGAAGATCATTTCTGCACCAAAACTTAACATTTGCAACAACTCATCCTTATTTATATTTAAATTAAAAGAGGAATCAAACCATTTTATTCTAAATACAATCATGATTTAAATCATAATATATTTACTTATTAAATCTTAATACTTGATTACATGAATTAAGTATAAATAATATCAGAATGCATAAGAAAACAAGTTTTACATTCTAATCAAGTGAAATATATAAATAAATAATAATTTATCTAAATTACACATCTCAAAAAAATATAATCTACATTCTTAAAAAGTTACCAGATTCATGCATACATATGAAAAGTAAGAAAAAAATAAAATATTTAAAAAACCAAGTGTATGAAATTTAAAGCCAGAGCCCTAAGTCCATTTTTATTCTCTACATATGTTTGACTCACTAGCCCCAGTTCAATATTCATTTGAATTTGAATTCTGCAAGAATAAAATTCCACCAAACCTCAAAAAATGACAATATTTTTAGCAACCACCACTTAAAATATTATAAAAGAAAATAAAGTTGCAAGACTTCTACTCAAATTTCCTATTTAGAAACCACCTCCTCAACTAAAAGACTTATCATTCTTGGTATATTGTAGTAAGTAAAAAAATGATATTAATATTTCTTTAACATGTAAGAAACCACTATAATGCTCCTAGCCAAAGCCATTTCATGTTTGTATTTATCTCTGATGATTATTTTTGGAAAATGTGCATCAATTTACAAAACTCCAACACAATTAGCAATGTTTGGAAGATACAAATATTCATTGAGATAAATTAAAGCCTCCCTTGCATACATAAATAAACTTGCATAGTTATAGATACTAAACAAAAGGGTTTATCTGATGTGAAATAAATAACAATATTAAGGCCCTTGTTCCTTTCTGCTTCATTAATAGGACGTATGCAAGAAACATAATAAGGATATTTATAACTCTTTTTCTTGTTCTTAATTTGTGTAGTCTCTATTATCTTGTGTTGGATATTTGCCATGATGATGTCATGGTGATGTCATAGAGGTTCTCTATTGAGTGGATAAAGTGCTTTGATAGTCTATGTGACAATGAGAAAGTATACAATGTGCTTGTTCTAGTGTGCTTTATGTATCATTGGTTGATCTTCAGTATTAACATGGCTAGAGAAGATCAAGGATGATTAGGTGATTTGTGTATATGCAAGAGTTCCCTAAGATGCTATCTATGCTTGGAGAACTTGTGTGCATAATTGGAATTCATCTGGTTGATCATAGTTTTCATCTAGACAATTTGGGTCCAATGGTAGAAAATCTGAGTAGGTAGTGTGATGATGTCACCATTTCCACGTGGGACTGAGTCAAGGGGAGTGGCTCATATGGTTATGATCACAGTAGTCCCTAATTGTTATGCGCTAGATCTCAAGTCATGCATCAAAGCATAGTCAAAGTTATGAGGGTGAAAAGTTGGCTTCTCAGTTAGAATTCATTATTTTCCCATACTTAGACAAATTTGCAATATGGTCAGAAAGCACTGATTAAGCATGTTGATGAGGTCAACATTCACATGTGTGGAGGTGCCAGGATAAAATGATCATATGGGCTTGTTCATTTTTGTGCCTAATTTATTTGTGATAATTTTTAAATCATACAGTGTAGCGCGTCAAAGGGTGTGCATATGAAAAGTTGAGCTCCCAAGTAATTTTACTATGTTTTCCCATACTTATGCCAATTTTACAGTGTGGCAAGAAGAACTGAGTTATCATTTTTATGGTTTTATATCTTACATATGTGAAGGTGTCAATATAAATTGATCACATGGGTTTGTTTAGTTTTGAGCATAGATGATTTTCTCTAAATTTAAGATCATATGTTGAAGCACAAAAAAAGTTATGCAGGAGCAAAGTTGGTCTCCCAAACATATTTTGGCATAGTTGGCTCTGTGATAGAAGATTTTGAGAAGGATTTTTAATGGAATTATATCTTGCACATGTGAGAATTTTAGGAGTAGTGTGTCATATGGTTAGATTCTCCTATGTAAGGAGAACATCTGGTCCAAATTTGAGATTTTATGGTGAAGCACAAAAGAAGTTATTAGGGTGAAAAAATGGATACTCATGCATATTGAAAGGCTCCCCATACTTGGTCATTTTTGAAAGTGCTAAATCTCAAGCAAGATCGATGGTAAATGTTGCTCCAAAAAGTCAGGAGGCATCAAGATGAGGATAGGTGTATGATGTTTAATGAGTGAGAAAAGGAAAAAGATAATGATCTAATAGTGAGGGTATTTGTACAATTGATCAAATGGTGAGTTTTGATCACTAAAGATTTGATTCATCCACAAAGATCAATAAAGCATGTTAAGTCAACATTTTAAGATTGTACAAGATGAGGTCAAAGTGACTAAATTTTAACGTTTGAGCTTTGGTACCTATGAATTAAAGATAAAAAAATATCAATAATGTGTAATTGATCTAAGATGAGAGTTCATGAGATTCGAGCATTGTGTTTGAAGGTTAACTATGACCGTTTATATTTGAATATTTTAATTTGCAAAGGAAAAACCAGTGTCTAGTTTTTAGACCATATCTTTTGATATAAGTTCAATTTATAGGTGTTGTAAAAATAAAAAATGAAAAGGACTCCATGAAACATCTAATGAACCTAATTTGAAGATATGGAAGTGAGTATAGTCAAAGATATTGAGCCTAGAAGTTAATTGTGTGTTTGTGTTTGTTCTGCAAGTGACTCAAGAAGGATATTTGAGGTTGTATTAATATTATTTCGATCTCTAATGATTAATTAGCTATTGGAACATGTTGTAGACTCCATGAGGATGATTTGTGTGTATTTTAAAGGTGTGAACAATATATATTGAGTATGAAAAATGCTTAAAAGTTGATTGTGTGTTCATTAATGGTGATTGTGTGCACCATGTCAGTGTTTGAGTTGTTTGAGCATACACAGATGTGAGATAAGTTGACTATGATAATTTGAGGATGATGAAGGGGACATAATAAGTGGACCCATGTATTTTAGAGTGGTCATGTATTCTTTTTTGATTGAGGGAGTGCTAAAGGAGCGAATGGGTTCCCATGAGACCTATAAGGGCTACAAGGGCCTTATTAAAAGGTGTAGTTCCTTAAGGCTGACCCATAGATGATATGATTGAACTATGAAGATTGTATTGAGTTGTGTCTTCATGTGAGAGATTCCTTAAGGGATAAGGCATGCCTAATGGCTGACCAAGGTAGAGATTATCAAGATTGCTTTATAAATAGTGAAATCAAAGGTGGTGATTTTTAGACTTGTAAGACTTGGATGAGGGAGTGTGAATGTGGATCTGAGTGAAGGAGATAACCTTTGAAAGAGAAGTTATAGGTTAGTAAGGACCAATTAATATCAAAGAGGATAAGACATGCTAGTCTGAATAAGGTGCTGAAGGTGATCATATAGGTCATTAGACCTAATAAGCTTAGAGGAGGTAGAATGGGTGAGTATGCTCAAGAGGTTGTTTGAGAGAGGCTTGTGTATGTAATTTTTGAAGTGAGGGAAGGGTAGAGTTCATTGTGGATGAGTTGATGAGAAGATTATTTTCATATTTTTTCTAGCATAATAGTGTTGTTATTTTTTGAGTGTGAATGAAAGTAATGTGAAGACTATGTGAGCCTGATGGTTAATCTGAGAGGCAGATCAATGTGTCAACTATGTGTATGACCATTTGGTCATGTTGTTGAATCTATGATAGAGTTTTTTCTATGAAGGATGCATTGAGTGTGCAAAGTTGAAGAGTGGGGCTAGTTGGGATATGTAATGTGTCCTAATTGATCTGTGTGTATTGGTTCAAGTATGTAATGTGCTTTGGCAAATAGGAAGTGTTATGTGATCCAAAAAGTGGATTTGGATACATTGAGAGATTGATAATTAGAGTTAAATCATCAAGTGTTGAATACATCAATTCAAAGGTGGATGTATTCATAGGTGTTTTTGTGGTAGCTCAACATCTAAGGTGGTTGTAGCCTCCTTACAAGGTGAAACTTTCTAAAAGGTCTAGTTGTTGTTGCAGGTCAGCTAGATAGGTGTGGTAGCACCTTGTGGGATTATAGTCTCACTAAATAGGGATTTTAGTTCCTTGATTAGTTTCAACTAGTCTAAATTGGATCTTTTTATTATAGGATAGTATTCCAATTGTAGGTTTTAGTGGGTTTTATTTCCCTATAGGGTTTCCCATGTATGTCATGTGTTATGTGTTTGATCTTGCATTATCTTTGTTATTCATTGATATGAATGATGTGTATACCTCGTGAATGTATGTATTGACTGATTAAATGTTTAGAAGTATTGGAACTAAAGTTGAAATATATAGGCTCACTGATTCACCCCCCCTTTCAGTGATTGAACTTTTATTGGACATCTTTTCGTGTTAAGTAGTGGAACCACGCCAACTCAACAAATACCTAGGTGTGAGGTAATCATGGAAGATGATTATTGTTTTATTTTATAGTGGTACTAACTAAATAATGGCTAAAAAATATTTTTAAATTAAGTATTATTAGGGAGCAAGCATATGGGACAATAATTGACCATTAAAGACAAGTGGCTCCTTTTGAATCAAGTGGCATCATGAAGTGGGTGCATAGGATAAAAACTATGCATTAAAGGAAAGGCATAGTGGAGATGATGGGATGTTTACCTCCATCACCAGCTCAATGATCTGTGTGTTCTATTCTCCATGATCTTGGGATACTTTGAAGCCTATAAAAGGAAGCTAAGTTTAGTTGAAGAAGGGAGATGACCTGAATAGAAAAGTTCTAGCGAATTGATGCTGGATAGTCACCATTAGATAATGGAAGTAGTCTAGGATGATTTTGAAGCTCCTATTTGTAATACCCAAGCTCGCTTGTGAGCCTTTGGGGCCTGCAATAACTTAAGTCAAACTTATAATTAGTAATATTGCCATATTTATATTATTTTTTAACTTATTTAATGAATAATGTTTTACACAAATGTTTGATGGATTAAATGCTTTAAATATTTCAAATGTATGTTCACCTCTTAAGATTTTCTAACCTGACTCGTTCATGGCAAGCCTATAACTAGTAATAAATCTTGCACCCATGATAGGAAATATGTTAAGTGTGGTTAAGACCTTGCACCCTGAAAGGATATGTGTAAGCATAAGATTATACCTAATTACCCTAATCAGATGACTAGTTTCCCCTCATGCACATGAGTTTCATTGAGCCCATGAAACCCAAGGATTGCACCCATGAATGCACAACCATCATCTCACTAACCTAAGTACTCAAAGAATAGAGTTGTGCCATGGCATAACTAGACCAACACAGACCCTAGTCCATTCTTTATTGTACTTTGGGTGAGAACATAAGGCTTGTGCCTTATGTATATTGATGTCAACATAGTCGCGTGTTAAATGTTGAGCACCTTAGGATTAGTCAAGGCATGTGCCCTTCTAGAACAAGTCTAAATCTGATTGGACAACTAGGTAAGTGTGTGACTAGGCCTATGACTGAAAGACCTACTTTTTTACAATAATTTGGTTTCATTACTAGGACTTTGTTGATATTTGTTGCTATAATGGTGCACCAAGACAATGTTTCGACTCTCCTTCGAGAACATCAAGCACTGGCTAGAATGAATGGAAGAAAACTTTATGTTGAGGCATTTAAGTTATAGAGGGTAGAACCAAGGAAGTGGGTCTAGAACCACTTGTACGATGCTCTATATGAGGTTTTCATTTGTGAACTACCAAAGCAAGTGTACCACTAGTTAGCTGCTTATGTGACTCATAGAAGCTAAAGCTATGGATAGTGCCATGAGTGGATAATAGAACACCTATATAGTCTTAAGAACATAGACACCACTTGGACTAGAACCATGGATAAATGGTTTCAAGGGGATTTGAACAACTACATGTTTGAGTTTGTGATATCGATATACTCTTACCCTAAAAAAGTAGAGTACCAATTCTTGCTTGATCTTAGAGGCACATTTATGAAAGAACTCGACACCAAACTCAAGAAGATAATTTAACTCATTATTGATTTAGACTTTGATTGCTTTGTAAATTTGGACTAGAAATTTATGATTTAATTAGTTATCTCATATGAAGAGGTAAGTGAAGATACCTCTAAAATTCAAGGTGCTAGCCTGACTAGATAGAATACAAGCACAAAACCCTAGTTCATCCAATATTAGTTGTGTATCCTAGGTAATAGCCCATAGGAAGTGTCCCTACCCCACTAGTTAGTATAATAGTACCATCATCTTCTACAGTGCCAATAGTAATCATCAAACCATCACCTGGCCGAGTGGTTGGAGGCCTTAGAAGACCAACACTAGGATAAGTACAAAGAGGACAAGCACCTCATGCACTAGATGCTCCTAGTCCCAAATATATTACAAGATGGTCATGTGCCTACCCTAATATTGAGGCATGTAAAATTCCATAAATCATGTTCTCATGTGTGAGTTAAAATGGTGCACTCAGGGAATAACACAGTCTGAGAACAAGGTAACACAGTTCATGACAACTTTGCTTGATCATACCTGTACTTGGTATAGGATGTTTGATCCTAACTAGGCTATGGTGGATTATGACACCTTGAAGGGGGCCTTCTTAAAGGAGTTTGATATACCTAAGTTTGAACAATAAATCATTATTATGCTCAAGGAGATCAGCCAAGGATTATGAGAGAGCATGCACTTATATGATGCTATATTCAAAACTCTCCTTTCCAAGCTCACTTATGATAATCACCCCTCCAAACATGCATAATAGTTCATTGGAGGAGTGATAGTGCCTTATAAAAGGATGTTACTCATGCAAACATTCACAGACCCTTAGGAAGTGCTTGAAGCCACGTGCAGGACCAAGGTAGATGGGACCACTGATACAGGCATTAGTCCATTCATGGAGTCATATATTGCATCTATGGCCCCCTGATTGTATAAGTTGACCACTAATTCATCACAAGATGCTTGAAGTGGTTTGTGGTGTACTGAGTGTGAGATAGAGGGATATAATTAGAAATAACTTCCCTTAGAGGAATGTGCACACACTGCTTCTCAGCTATTAAATTTGTCATGTGGTGTATGATCTTTACAACTACCCCTAATTATAATTCACCAGTTAGGGTAGCACAACCATCTATTTTAAGTTATGTGATGCCTACACTCACAACATAGCTGACTATCGATTAATTGATGAAATGTACTAGAACATGGAAAGAGGCTCATGACAGGCAACTACAATAGCTAGAGAGTAGGAAAACCAAGGAAATGAGGGTTATGGCCAATATAATGTTAGCTATGGGTACCAAATAGGCACCAAAGGATGAGGTGGAGGATACAGTGGAGGAAGATTCCCACTATGATCATGCTAAAAGTGTGGGTTGATTGAGCACTATCAATGCAACTACCCAACACATCCTACATGTGGGTACTGTCAATGATTGTATGTAGTCAAGGATTGTCCCAACTTGTACAAAAAGCTTACCCAAGGTAAAATGGGTGCCCATAGGGTTACAAGGATGATCAGGCACAAACTTATTAATATGAAATGGGATCTAAAGGTGCAACCAACATGCACAAAGCCAATTAAGGTGCAGGGCACCACACAGAGTGGGTTCACCACTCAGCCACCAATTGCACCAACATACGAGCTAAAACTAGAATATGTCACACCAAGTTACACTAAGTGCATCACATAGATGGTGTTAAAGTGTGGAGCCTAAAAGCTTCACCAAGGAGCGCATTTCCAAAGTTACAGGTTTACACAGTCACCGGCATCGGTCAGGAGCGACCGACGTCAATCAGGTGCAGTTGAAGAGATGTCGACATCGGCAGGGGATCGGCTGATGTCGGTCACAGGCAAGTAGGCAAGAATTGGCGTCGATTACCTGTGCATCCAGAGAGCTATTTTCGAGGACAGAATCGAGTGTTTGCATGATGAGTTTAAGTCATAGTCTTAAGTCCGCGTCTCTATTATTAGCAAGACTATTTTTAGAGCCCTTGTTCAAGAGGCTTAACTGTTAGTTGTAAATGCATGCTCATGTTTCCTAATTCTATATGTAGGATTAGATCTTCTTAGCTTATTGTAATGTAAGACATTGTAGAATGTTGAAGAACAATACAAAGTTGAATCATTCCAGGTTGTTGGAGTTGATTGTACTTGAGAGAGAGAGCTCTTGAGGGAAAGAAATCTAGAGAGAGATCTGTACATCTGAGAGAGGTGTGGAAGAAAGAAGTTTCTTTAATTGTATTCCTTCTGTAAAGAGTTTAATACAAGTTTTCAGGGTGGTTTCTTGTATCTCTTGTTCTTGCTATTTATCATTCTAGTTACTTATCATTCTGATTTAATTCCATGTTTATTGCTTTCATAAGTGTAATCATATTGTTGGTTGATCCCCAACAAGTGGTATCAGAGCCTTGGTTGTAGGTTTAGAGCTTGATATCCAATAAGTGGTATTAGAGCTCAGGTTCACTAACAGGTGGTTCAGATCTGTGTAGTGTGTATTGATTACAGGTTACTCACAGGGGTTTCTGTAGGGATTTTTGTTTGAGTGGGAGAAGCAATGGCAGAAGAAAGTAAACTGAGAATGGAGAAGTTAAATGGAAAAAATTATCAACATTGGAGAATGCAAATAGAGGATTATCTATATCAAAAAGATCTATACTTACCGTTAGGTGGGATTGCTAAGAAGCCCATAGACATGGATGATGAAGAATGGGAAGTTCTTGATAGAAAAGCTCTGGGGTCTATAAGACTGAGTCTAGAATCTACTGTGATATCTAATTTATCACAGGCAAAGTCTACGGTAGAGTTAATGACTACTTTAGCAAATTTGTATGAAAAACCCTCGGCTTCTAATAAGGTATATCTTATGAAGCAGTTATTTAATTTGCATATGCAGGAAGGTGGATCTATATCTAATCACCTGAATGATTTCCATGGCATTGTAAATCAATTAAGTTCAGTCAAAATTGTATTTGATGATGAAATTAAAGCTCTTTTAATATTATGTTCTTTGCCTGAAAGCTGGCATAGCTTAGTAATGGCAGTTAGTAATACTACATCTGCTTCAAACATTTTAAAAGTAGAGGATGTTGTTAGTGTTATCTTGAATGAGGAAATTTGCAGGAAAAGCACAGAGGAAACATTAGGGAACACTTTAATTTTTGAGAGCAGGGGGAGGCAAAAAGAGAAGAGCAAGAGGAGATCAAGATCTAAGTCTAAGGTGAGAGGTAGATCCAAATCCAGAAATGGCAAGAAGCCACAATGCTGGAATTGTGGAAAGATAGGGCACATAAGCAGAGATTACTGGTCAAAGCCTAAGGAGGACAATCATCACGAAGGAAAAGAAGAAGCAAAGGTTGCAGGTATTGCACAAGATGCTTTAATATTCTCTTTGCTTAATAACATAAAATATTGGGTTTTATATTCTGGTGCATCTTTTCATGCTACCCCTAATAGGGAATATTTTAGTGACTATGTCCAAGGAGATTTTGGAATAGTGTATCTAGGGGATGATGAGCCTTGTAAAATTATTGGCAAAGGTAAAGTGCAGCTGAAGATGCAGAATGGAAACACATGGGTGTTGAGATATGTTATGCATGTTCCTAGCTTGAAAAGGAATTTGATTTCTATAGGAAAGTTAGGGGATGAGGGTTGTACAGTAACTCTCACAGCTGAATCTTGGAAGGTGACCAAGGGTGCACTTGTAATGGCCAAAGGTAAGAGAGTAGGTACTCTCTATTTATGTAATTGTGTTACTAACAATTCTCCTTCTGTATTATCTACTTCAGATGTGGATGCTAAATTGTGGCACTCAAGGCTTGGCCACATGAGTGAGAAGGGGATGTCAATTCTTAAGTCTAAAGGTAAGCTTTCAGATTTGAAACACATAGATCTAGAGTTTTGTGAGCACTGTGTTTTTGGGAAACAGAAGAGAGTGAGCTTCCTCAAGACTGGGTCAACTAAGAAGAAGCATAAGTTGCAGCTTGTTCACACAGACGTGTGGGGACCGGCTTAGGTTGCTTCTATTAGAGGATCACAATACTATCTTTCATTCATAGATGATGCTACAAGAAAAGTATGGATCTATTGTATTAAGAAGAAATTTGATGTATTTGAGACTTTTAAGATTTGGAAAGCTATGGTTGATAATGAAACAGGCAGAAGATTGAAGTGCCTGAGATCTGACAATGGTGGTGAGTTCTGTAGCTATAAGTTCAACTAGTATTGTTATATGCATGGAATCCGTAGGCAAAGGATGGTTCCAAGGACACCTCAGTAGAATGGAATTATTGAAAGGATGAATAGAATAATTATGGAGCGTGCAAGATGTATGAGATTGCATGTTGGTTTGCCTTTAGAGTTTTGGGTAGAAGCTGTTGACACTACAGTGTACCTGATTAATAGAGGACCCTCTACAGCTCTGGATGGTGGAATTCCAGAAGAGGCATGGACAGGTAAAAAGGTAGATCTCTCGTTCCTCAAAGTTTTTGGTTGTGAAGCCTTTGTGCATGTTGATAAGGAAAATAGAAAGAAGTTGGATGCTAAGTCTATGAGGTGCACATTTATTGGCTATGGCTCAGATGATTTTGGTTTCAAATTTTAGAATCTAGGAACTAACAAGATAATTAGGAGCCATGATGTTATTTTCAATGAAAAAGTGATGTATAGTGATCAGCTGAAGAAGCTAAATCAATCTGGGTAGAGCAATGGAGAATTGGATGAGGTGACGATCCAAAATGAGCTCACGGGAAAAAGAAATAATCACTTGCAGGAAAACATAGAGACCGACGTCGGCAGGGAAGGAACTAGCATCAGCAGAACAGAAACTGACATCGGCCAGATAGAGACCGATGTCGGTAGGACGAGAACCGATGTCGGCCAGGGAGAATCGATGTCAGCCAGTTATAGGCCTAGAAATGACTGAGGTCGGTCACTGTCAGAGAATTTGGGCGGACAGCGTGTTGTGGATGAGTCTCAGACACCCATCAGGAGGTCAAAAAGGGTAAGTAAGCCTCCAATTCGATATTCCCCTTCATTATTCTATTTATTGCTAACTGATGGTGGAGAACCAGAGAGTTTTGAAGAAGCAATATAGGTGGAGTCCAAGGATCAGTGGGAGTGTGGCATGATTGAGGAAATGGAGTCCTTAAAAGAGAACCAAACATGGGAGTTGGTTGAATTGCTAGCAGGTAAGAGGACACTGAAGAACAGATGGACCTACAGGTTGAAGGAAGGTGAGAATGGACAGATGAGATATAAGGCCAGATTGGTAGTGAAAGGATTTGCACAAAAGCCAGGTATTGATTTTGGTTAGATTTTTTCTCCTATTGTTAAAATGACTTCTATACGGATTGTACTGTCTTTAGTTGCTATTGAGGATTTGCATCTTGAGCAGCTTGATGTTAAGACAATGTTTCTTCATGGAGATTTGGATGACGAAATATATATGGAACAGCCGGAAGGTTTTGAGGTCAAAGGTAAGGAGAAGTTGGTGTGCAGATTGAAGAAAATCTTGTATGGCCTCAAGCAAGCTCCTAGATAGTGGTATTTGAAATTTGACAGGTTTATGACTGAGCATGGCTATAGTAGGTGTCAATATGACCATTGTGTGTATTTTAAGAGATTGGATAATGGTAGATATATTATTCTATTGTTGTATGTAGATGATATGCTGGTTTCAGGATCACACATTCAGGATATCTCTGAGCTTAAGGTGAAATTAGCTCAAACGTTTGCCATGAAGGATTTGGGAGCAGCAAAGAAAATTATTGGCATGAGTATTAAGAGAGATAGAAAAAATCACAGGTTGATTTTGTCTCAAGAGGATTATGTGGACAAGGTGTTGAAACGGTTCAATATGCAGGATGCTAAACCGGTAAGCACACCTTTGGCTGGACATTTTAAGTTGAGTAAAGAACATTGTCCTAATTCACATGATGAGGTAGAGTACATGAGTAAAGTTCCATATTCTTCCATAGTAGGGAGTTTAATGTATGCAATGGTGTGTACTAGACTGGATATTGCCCAAGCAGTGGGAGTTGTAAGTAAGTATATGGCCAATCTGGGGAAGGAGCACTAGAAAGCAGTTCAGTGGATCCTTAGATATCTGAGAGGAACTAGCAGTAGGCATTTGTGCTATGGAGGTTCAGATACTTCTCTACATGGTTATGTAGATTCATATATGGTAGGTGATTTGGATGGCAGGAGGAGCACCACAGGATATGTTTTCACTGTAGGTGGAACGGCGGTTAGCTGGATATCAAAGTTGCAGAAGGTTGTTGCCTTGTCAACTATAGAAGCAGAGTATATTGCAGCCACAGAGGCTAGCAAAGAGATGATATGGATGACACAGTTCATGGAAGAGCTTGGAAGGGAGCATGAGAGTTGTAGATTGTATAGTGACAGTCAGAGTGCAATTCATTTGGCTAAGAATTCAACCTTTCACTCAAGAACCAAGCACATATAGTTAAGGTACCATTTCATATGATAGGTATTGGAAGATGGTGAGTTGAAGCAAGAGAAGATCCATACAGATAGGAATCCTGTTGATATGTTAACAAAGCCAATTACAAAGGAGAAGTTGAATCTTCATTCAAATTCTATTGGTCTTCATGATTGAGTTGAAGATGGAGGAGCTAGAAGATGTTGCTGTACAGGTACTGGTGCAGCTGTTTATCTCCAAGTGGGAGATTGTTAAGGTGTAGAGCCTAAAAGCTTCACCAAGGAGCGCATTGCCAAAGTTGCAAGTTTACATAGTCACCAGCGTCGGTCAGGAGCGACTGACATCGGTCAGGTGCAGTTGAAGAGACGTCGGCATCGGTAGGGGATCAGTCAACGTCGGTCACAAGCAAGCAGGCAGGAACCGGCGTCGATTACCTGTGCGTCCAGAGAGTTATTTTTGAGGATAGAACCGAGTGTTTGCATGATGAGTTTAAGTCATAGTCTTAAGTCTGCGTCTCTATTATTAGCAAGACTATTTTTAGAGCCCTTGTTCAAGAGGCTTAACTGTTGGTTGTAAATACATGCTCATGTTTCCTAATTCTATATGTAGGATTAGATATTCTTAGCTTATTGTAATGTAAGACATTGTAGAATGTTGAAGAATAGTACAGAGTTGAATCATTCCAGGTTGTTGGAGTTGATTGTACTTGAGAGAGAGAGAGCTCTTGAGGGAAAGAGATCTAGAGAGAGATCTGTACATCTGAGAGAGGTGTGGAAGAAAGAAGTTTCTTCAATTGTATTCCTTCTGTAAAGAGTTTAATACAAGTTTTTAGGGTGGTTTCTTGTATCTCTTGTTCTTGCTATTTATCATTCTAGTTAATTATCATTCTGATTTAATTCCGCATTTATTGCTTTCATAAGTGTAATCATATTGTTGGTTGATCCCCAATAGATGGATCTAAAATCTACACCTTATTCTAACCCAATGCATCAAAATGATGTCCTACAACAAGCCATGAATGTAATACAAAATTTGTAGGGAGAATTTCAGTTGGCTAGAGATCTGGAAGCCCATTATACCACCTCATATAGAAAGCAAGATAGTTAGGAGGTTGAAGTACATGAGATGATAGAGATCCTATGCCTCCTAAAAATAGATGGGACACTCCCCTTACTAAAAAAATTGCTCTTAGAGCATATAGGAAGAAAACCAAGTGAAGTTACTAAGCCCCATGTAATTAAAAATTTTGTGCCACATATGGAGTGGGCATATGAAGTAAGGCATATTCAGAACATAGAGAATGACCAAGATTTAATTATAAATGATGCCATCGATGGATGGTCCATTTGTGAGGTACTAATAGACACTAGTGTAGAGGTCAATATCCTACCAAGAATACATGGGAGAAGAAGGGTAGGCCAGCCTTGAGGCCTTCTCCCCATGTACTTTTCATGGCCAACAAAACTCAAGCACAACTGATCATAATTATATAGGGTGCCATTGTAGATATTATGTGTGATAAATTCCACATTAACTTTGAGGTTTTTAAGTTGGTTTAATAAGATAACTACCTAACACTTCTAGGAAATCCTTGGTGATACGCCAATAATGTAGATATACGGTTCAAGAAGTGATACATGACCTTCAAAAATGGTAAGGAAAGGGTAGTAATCCCATTTTTGAGTGACTAAGGACCCCCTATGTGGAGATAATAGATATAGAGGATAAGATCAACCATATTTATAACATCATGGTGCAAGTCATCGATAATGTCCATCCCTCTGATCAAGGGGTGGTTTCCTAAGAGGATGGGAAATCAGCCTAAAAAATCATTGTTGTTGATTATGATCACTGGGTTGAAGATGATTATAAGGCCACTAGTCATAGATGTTTCTTGGTACATTCAAAGGTGCTAAAGTTAGTGAGGATTGGCTGGGTCGAAATTGATCATGCTCTAAAATGATGGGTCCTATACTAGGAGAAGAAAGTAAAAAGGGTACTTCACCTAGGCAAAGGCAAGCTTACAACACTCCCAAAAATTGAAGGGATAAACCCAGTGGAAAGGTATGTCAATGAACTCAAAGCGTGCATCCCCAAAGAGGTAGACAAAATGGGCACACTTGTGTATACCTTGAGGAACACTACCATGCATTGGTGGGCAGTACAAAGGTTTAACTTACCGACTTGGCTAGAGGTAAAGGCAGCCATGTGCACTACATTTGGGAAGAGTAATGAGAACTTAGATATATTGGTGTACTCTAGTGACTTTGACCCTGTGGCACATGTGCACCTATGTGAAGAGACATGGACTAACTATTGCATAACTACCCCAAAGAACTTATCAGTGCATGTCTTTTACATGTCTCTAGAGACATGGACACGAGAATGGTACATGGTCAATGAGACATGCTGAGAGATAAATAATTGGGAGGCTCTAAATGAGAAGTTTGTTCATACCTTCTCCTTTTACTCATTAAACTTGAAACTGGTCGAGTCATTGCATGTAATATAGAGGGTAGTCTTCAAATACACTTCCATCCTCGAGGAGCACTTGAAAGACATGTTTGGAGAAAAAGAGTTAGAACTCCTGACCTTATTTGAGGAATAAACACTCAACAATGACTCGAGCGAGGAAGATGATGAAACTTGGAAGGAATGCTACTAGAAAATGTTGATCTCCAAAAGAAAGCTTGTGCACCAAGTAGATAATAATGCTCCTATTGAAGAAGACCCCACTCATCTTCACATTCAAATAATAGAGGGAACTCAACAAGTCAATGAATTATAGCAGGAGAAGAATGAGCCATATTATGCCCCACTTAAGATCATCAAAGTGGATATTAACATAGAATAAGAGCCAAAGATGGCTACTCTAGGTGCCTATTGGTTTAATACAGAGCTGATGCATATCATTGAACTCTTGAAAGAGTTCTAAGACTTGTTCCCCAAGATTTATCACTATATGAAGGGCACCCACACATGCTTTGGGAAGATGATCATAAAGTTAATCAATGCAACAAGACCCATCAAAAAGTGCCCCTACAAGATGAATCTCAACCTCCATACCAAGGTCAAAATAGAGATCCACACTATGCTGGGCATATTGATCATTTACCATGTGTAGGAGTCTGAGTGGATGAGCCCAATATTAATAATCATCAAGAAGGATAGGCACATTTGTATTTGTGTCAATTACAAAATGTTTAATTCCACCTATGTCAATGACCCCTTCTTGATTCTGCTCATTGATGAAGTCCTAAAAGGTGTCACAAGCTATGAAATATACACCTTCACTGATGGGTTCTCTGGCTATCACCAAGTCCATATTGAGGAGGACAAGCCCAAAATAACCTTTACAATTGAATGGGGCTATTTTTATTACAAAGTGATGCTCTTTGTACTCAAGAATGTTCCAACCATTTTCTCTAGAGTGGTGATTACCATGTTCAAATATTTCATCCATAGGTTCCTTCAAGTATATCTAGATGATTGGATGGTGTATGGCCTTATTAAGGACCATTTTGATAACCTATGATTAATGTTTGAGATGTGCAGGTAGATTTAAATAACCCTAAACTTGAAAAAGTGCATCTTTACAACATCATTTGAAACCCTACTTGAGTACATCATCTGTAAGGATGGTTTGCTCATTGATCTGGTGAAGATCACCATCATCATTCAGTTGCAAACTCCTTCCACATAAAAATAAATTTGTGCATTTATTAGACACTGTAGATATTAAAAAACAATAATAAGGAGTTATACAAATATTTTGGCATCGTTATAAGATATTTTGTGTAAGGATGGACCTTTATACTAAGGTAAGAAGTAAGAGGATGCCTTTGAGACCCTGAAGCTCAAATTAGGTAGTGCACCTATCTTATAATTCCCCGACTACACAACACCTTTTCATGTCCATATCAATGCTTATGACTCTACAATTGTTGCCATTTTGGCTCAACCTAGCAAGGGTAAGATGGATCATCCCATCTCCTTCACCAGTAAAAAGCTAACCTTAGCAAAGCAGAATTACATGACAATAGAGCATGAGGCACTCACCATGGTCTATGCCCTGTAAAAATTCAAACAATATTTGTTGGCAACCCCATTAATATTTTTCACTAATCATGAGGCACTCAAGTACCTCATGAATAAGCCTATTTTACATGGGTGCATCTGCAAATGGATAATTTGATTCTAGGAGTTCCAGTTCTCTATTATAGTTAACCCTAAAAATAGAACTTGGGGCTAGGCCATTTGTCCCACATTAGCTCTAGCAATGTGGTGGTATCGATTGAAGATGACATGCCAAACATGAAATTGTATAGATTCCAGTGCATCCCCAAGGATTTGGTGTAGATCGCTACCTTTCTAATGTCTGGAGTTGAACCCCAGACTATGACAAATAAGGAGAAGAAATAGCTAGCAGTGTGTGCCTCCCCCTTTTAACTCATCAATGGAGAACTGTATAACTTAAGTATAGATGAAGTGTTGTGTCAATGTGTCCTCGAGCATGAAAGAGACCCCATCTTGTGGGAAACACATGAAGGCATAGCAAGAGGACATTACATTGGAGATGCAATGACAAGAAAAGTGCTACAGTCAAGTTTGTGGTGGCCAAGCCTATTCTAAGATGTCAAGGACTATGCCAAGGCATGTGACATATGTCAGTATATGGGGAATCTTAACCATCAATATGAGATGCCCCTAATATCCATTCTTGCCTAGGCATCATTCAAGAAATGGGCCATTGATTTTGTTGGGCTGATAACTCTCGTAACATGATGCATAGGTGCAAGGTATATTCTAGCAGCTATAAATTATTTCACCAAGTGGGTCGAGGCCATGCCAATAAAATACTACATAGCCATTATAATCATGTACTTCATTTAGGAAAACATAATAAGTTGATAAGGGTGCCTGCTCAATTTGACTAACAACATGGGCACTCACTTTATCAATGAAATGGTGCACATCCTATTAGTTGAGTGTATGGTGGTGCACTACAAAATGGCCCCTTATCATATGAAAGTATACAACATAGTTGAGGCATTTAATAAAATATTGGGAACATGCCTCACAAAGATATGTGATGTTGGTTGTAAGTATTGGTATGATCAAGTTTTGGTAGTGCTATGGGCATATTGCATAACCTACAAGCACATAAATAAGGCTACACTATTTCATTTGGTGTTTGGCAATGAGGTGATCCTACCAATGGAATTTTTGGTACCATCATTATGCATCACATGCATTGGTCAGTTAGATGATCAAGACTTATTGAATGTAAGGCTGGAGGACTTGGAGCACTTAGATGAGATGCATACCCAAGCCAAGTGTAGCAAGTAGATAAGAAAAGCATGCTAAAAGATCTAACATGATAAGCATGTAAAGAATAAGGTCCTAGTAGAAAGAGTTTTCATTTGTCTCTATGACTCCAAGTATTTCAATCACCTAGGAAAATTTTAGATAAGGTGGATGGGCCCCTATATCATCCACCACATATTGGAAATAGTTGCATATAAGTTACGCATGTTGACTGGTGAAATGCTCCCTGGGCATTTCAATGGAAACAAGTTGAAGCCATAACATCAATAGGATTGCTCTTACACCATGAGAACATCAACTTATTGGTCACTAGTCAATTTGAGTTGAGATGACAAAAATAACATTTAGTGCAAGCTAAATAGTTTTATGTTGTTTTATTATTTGGGCAGTAGTGTAAAGAGTGTAGAAGCGATGCCTTAAAGCCCACTGGAAAAATATGTTGTCACTTCACTCATAATTCCATTCAGATGAGTCACGCATGTGTGATTTATAAGAGCCTGAAGCCAGACACCTAAGTTATAGGTGAGTGAGGATTACCAATGTCAGCCAAAAAATGTGCACTAGACCACCGTACGCAAGATACCAGATACATGGTACTTTTAAGCCCCCAAGTAGATGTTTGTCTAGCCTTTCATACATAATTCCAACTGGGTGAGTCAAGCTCTTTCACTTTATAAAAGTACCTAAGGATAGACATCTAAGTGGTGGGCATGTGAAACTCGTTAGACTCAATAAGAAGACACAAAATCCATGTGTGTAAGAGATAGATTATAGGGCCTTTGGAGGCCCAAGGAAGAACTAATCTAGTGCTTTTATGCATAATGCTAGTCAAATGAGTTGAATCCATTTGCTTTCTAAGTACTTAGGGCCAGACACCTAAGTTTTTGGGCACAAGGAGGTTGCTAGACTTGAAATAAATAGGAGCTAAGAGAAGACACACAACATGATCATGCATAAGAGAGAAAGTGAAGACATACCATATGATCATGTGTAAGAGACCTAAAAAAGGAGAATCATGCACTGAAGGGCCAACATAAGGGATTTATATGGGGTAGGATAGGCCAAGGCAAGATGAAGCATAATAAATTGACCAAGATAGATAAGTGCACTTTAAATAGAAACACAATAAGAAGGGAAGATGGAACTGAAGAGGCTGAATCATGTGCATGTGAGGCACTGCACTAAGGTTACCATACTAAAGGTGGAGGTCATGCTAAGAGAGCTAAGCACAAAAAGGGAATCATCAAAGATATTTGACATCCACCCATATTTGAGAGAGAAGTGATCATTTAAACCACAAGTCACTTTACTGAAATACCATTAGAAGCATTGAATGAGGTGATGATGGAGGCATAAACATTAGCATCAAATGAGTTGGTGGCAAAGTATTTTCATGGATTTCATGGAATTTTGTAGAGTTTAATAAATTTAGACACTGTCACATTATTGACGCACTTGCATTAAAGATGATAAATGGAAGTAGGGTATAAAACGTCACACAATAAACTGGTTTTGGTTATAAAATTTGTGTGAACTTGAGATGTCAAAAATACTAGAGTGAATCAACAACCTAGAGAGCTAAAGCACAAAAACCCTACTAGAGTGAGAAGTTGAGCACCCTCAGGCACCTAAAGTGAAGGATTATGAAACAGGAAAAATTATGCTCACATTGAGATTCATGTAGAGAGGTGTGGGAAGTGATTTCTATAAGAACTAGTCAGTGGAAATGTGAGCTACCATTGAAGCTACCATTAACATCTCACAAAGATCAAAGTTGAAGGTACAGTCACAAATCTCACGACTATAGAGCACCTTTAATAATTGAAGGTTTTGATAAAAATAACCTATCACACTTCAAAACCAACAGGTTCAGGATGGGCAAGAAGTGAAAGGGATTAGGTCCATAGTAACAAGAACCAAAGCGGGCATGTATAGCAATAGAAGTAGGCCCTACAAGAACAACATCATTGCCGATAGAAGGAGTAAGCATTACATAAGTCGATATCGAGGTGCTAACAAATGTGTCCTATCAAGTGATGCATTTTCCCCCATAAGTCTTGGTAGGGGAAAATTGGCATTCTTTTGCATGTTGAAGAAGCAGAGCCATCCCTTTTAGATGGTGTTGACACTTCTAATTTTTTAGAGGTTGATAAGTTGTGCGTGATGGTAAAATAGATGCTCCCTCAAATAAAGCCAATGTTGAAGAGGAAGAATACCATTGCAAAGCCATAAAGAAAGAGCTCAATAAAAAGATTGATGAGGTAAAAGATCTCTTTACAAGGCTAGAAGAGCACGTGGATGATGTCGATGTTATCTTCCGCAACTTCTCCACCTAGGTGTTAGTCATTGACGCATGCCTCTAAAAGGAAAAAGGGGAGAAGGATGCATTGATGAAGGAAGCATTCAATATCAACAGGGATAAATGTATGAAGATTATGGTGCAGGTTAACACTTTGAGCACCCAGTTGAAGACCCAAGAGCAAGACCTGGAGGAACACTTTCATGCCTTCTAGACAAAGGTGAGCGAGCAGGGAGCCATCCTAGATGGTGGGGTCCAAAAAATGAAGGAAAGGCTAGAGGCCTTCAAAAAATAACTAGACAACACTGATGTGCTCACGTAGTGAGCATTACATAAGTCGATATCAAGGTGCTATCAAATGTGTCTTATCAAGTGACGCATTTTCCCCCATAAGTCTTGGTAGGGGAAAATTGGCATTCTTTTGCATGTGGAAGAAGCAGAGCCATCCCTTTTAGATGGTGTTGGCACGTCTAATTTTTTAGAGGTTGATAAGTTGTGCGTGATGGTAAAATAGATGCTCCCTCAAATAAAGTCGATGTTGAAGAGGAAGAATACCATTGCAAAGCCATAAAGAAAGAGCTTAATAAAAAGATTGATGAGATAAAATATCTCTTTACAAGGCTAGAAGAGCGCGTGGATGATGTTGATGTTATCTTTTGCAACTTCTCCACCTAGGTGTCAGTCATTGACGCATGCCTCTAAAAGGCAAAAAGGGAGAAGGATGCATTGATGAAGGAAGAATTCAATATCAACAGGGATAAATCTATGAATATTATGGTGCAGGTTATTTGAGCACCCATTTGAAGACCCAAGAACAAGACCTGGAGGAACACTTTCATGCCTTCTAGACAAAGGTGAGTGAGCAAGGAGCCATCCTAGATGGTGGGGTCTAAAAAATGAAGGAAAGGCTAGAGGCCTTCAAAAAATAACTAGACAACACTAATGTGATCACGTTCGAGGCTACCTCTATAGAGATCGATAGTACCATTGAAGAAATCAAGCTCGCAATCCAGGGCTTCAAAGACTTATAGGCAAAACTATAGTAGAGTGTGCCTCAATTTTACACAGTTAAGGCACTAGAAGGATAGTTCGAGAGTGGACTAACATTTTTGTATGGAGTAATGTTGGGCCCCTTTTTGTTCTAAGTAGTGGAACCATGCCAACTCAACAAACACCTAGGTGCAAGGCAATCATGGAGGATGATTGTTGTTTTATCTTCTAGTGATGCTAGCTAGCTGGCCACTAACAACTCTTTTTAAATCAAGCAGCATCAAGAAGCGAGCGCATGAGACAATGATTGACCATTAGAGACAAGTGGCTCCTTTTAAATCAAGCAGCATCAGGAAGTGGGTGCATGGGACATTGACTGTGTATTAAAGACAAGGCATAGTGGAGATGATGGGATGTGTACTTGTAGTACAAGCTCAGCGATCGGTGTGCTCTATTTCCCATGATCCTAAGACGCTCTTAAGCCTATAAAAGGAAGTCGAGTTCAGTTGAAGAAGGGAGACAACCCAAGTAACAAAGCTCTAGTGAATTGATGCTAAATAGTCACCATTATAAAATGGAAGTAGTTCAGGGTACTTTTGAAGATCCTCTTTGTAATGCCCAAGCTCACCTGTGAGCCTTTCGACCTGTAATAGCTTAAGTTGAGCTTATGCTCAATTTTACTACCATATTTGTATTGTTGTTTAACTTATTTAATGAAGAATGCTTTGCACAAATGTTTGATGGATTAAATGATTTAAGTCTTTCAAATGTATGTTGAGCTCTCGTGAGTTTCTAACCTGACTCATTCATGGTAGCCCTGTAACTAGTAATGAATCTTGCACCTGTGATAGGAAATACTTTAAGTGTGGTTAAGACCCTATGCCCCCAAAGGATACCCATGCCTAAGTGCAAGACTATACCTAAGTCCCCTAACCAGATGACCAATTACCCCTCACTTGCCTAAGTGTCATTGAGCACATGAAACCCAAGGCTTGTGCCCATGAATGCACAACCATCATTGCACTAACCCAAGTCCTCGAAGAATAGAGTTGCACCATGGTATAACTAACCCAACACAGACCCCGGTCCCTTCTCTACTATGCTTTGTATGAGAACATAAGGCTTGCACCTTATGTATATTGATCCCAGTGCGATCAAGTGCTAAATGTTGAGCGCCTTAGGATTAGTCAAGGCCTGCACTCTTCGAGAACAAGCCTAAATCCAACCTGGACAGCTAGGTAAGCGCGTAACTAGGCCCATGACCAAAATGACTACTTTTCTACAACAACCTCTATCATCTTGTGCTTCATCCTAGTGAGTGATGGTTGATAATGCCCACCAGAGCTCTTAGCTTGCCCTACTGTCAAAATAAAATCTATGACACTTACATTTCTAGTAAAAGTTTTATCGCATGCTTTGAAACTTCAGTGTAATTCGTGGGAGTCACATATTTGACAAAGATGCATATCATGTAGAGGCAAATTTTACTTACTATGAGGAGCATTTTCCATTTTGGTTTTGGTTTTCAGCCAGTGGTTTAGCTTCATTATTATACTCCTCATCAGTGAGCAATGAGCAGCGTATTGTCCATAACTTGATGAGAACTCTTTGGCATACTAGTAGCCGTGGCAGTTGTAGTATCAGGGCATACATTCAAATCAGTGTTGATCTTTTCAAGTTCACAAGCAGTCTTGTTTTTCACACACCCATTTTTATCAAAAATCTGAACCTTGAAATTTACCTAGAAATCTATTTGAACACTAGAAAATCTCCATATTCTATATCATAATCATGCACAAAGGTTTCCCAACCCTGTCGAAATGCAAGAGGAATGCCATGTAACAACCACAGTAGCAAATTTAATTTTATGAAGGTTCAACGTTATGTATAGAATAAATGAATGAATAAAGTGTATGAGCACTGGAGTTAAAAGTTTTTGTGTGAAGTTTCCAAGCACGAATTTGAAGAAATAGGCACCCCCATTAGAATGCTTTCTCTCTGTATTTACCGCGATTTTTATAGCAAGTCTCACTGCAAACTTGGCACGGTAGAAAAAGTTCACCTTTCTTAGCGTGTTAGCATAGCTCCGAGCCGAAGAGTCTGCGCTGGGTTGCTGAAACAGAAAAGACTGAGCCAACCTCACAGTAACACAGTGACAACAGACGAAGCAATCGACCATTGATGGAAACTTGAAGATCTGCGTTGGGTTGGTGAACCGCTTTCCAACAGATCTGATCATGAAGCTGCATCCCACTTGAAGATACCGAAGTCGCCAATTGCCTGGGACAAAACTACTTGTTTGCACGAATTCAAAGAGGTCACTCAGATGACGAAAGTGATAGCCCAGGACGTAAAGCTTTTAAACAGAGATCTATAATATCAAATCATAAAGCAAACTTGTGCTGCCGGAAGAGCTATCTCAAACTGCACTATTAGAAAAGGTAGTACGTAATATATGTCCCGTGTTCATCTACTAAAATAATTTTACTTTTAAATATTTCAATTTGGAAGCAATTAGAAGAGCCTAACACATGGAAGCAATTTGGTCTTCCAATTTAAGCATTATAAATATTTATACTTTTTTCTTGGGCGTGGGTATCCATTCAAAGCAGAGAGTCTGTTTTTCCAAATGCAACCAATAAGTGTTTAACCTGACCATTTCATGTTTGCGAGCGTACTCCCAGCGTGCGCCAAAAACTTAAAAACTTGGAAGAAACTTAAGCAAATTGGCAGGTTTCATCGCAACTGTCAATATCATCTAATACTAATTCTAAGATGATAAAAAGAAAACAATTCTAAAACCAGTATAAAACTAACCCGCGAACATTCCAGCTGGCCATAGTCTACCTATGAAAGAGAGGGACTGCTCTGATGATGATCAAGCTTCAAACTATGTCGATTGTCTTTCTTATCTTAAAACACTTCTGGTAGTGTAGACCGCACTAACATAATAGGACACAAGTCCCAGCGAAGTTGGGCAGAATAGGAACCATTCAGATGAGGCTTCTAAGCATGCTGAACTAATCTTGCTGGTGCATTACGTTAAAGAGGGTTGTTGAATGAGATCGGAAGGCCGACTATTGGTGGTACTAGAGCTTAGCATTATCATGATGATGGTTCAGGTTCAAATCCCTCAAAGTTTGTTGCACACGCTGATGTTGCATCTATGCCAATAGGCGTTCTAATTTTAATGATGCGCTCTTAGAGAAACAAATAATCTGCACTAATATTGAGAAATTTTCTCTTACAAGTATGACATTGATGCAAAAGCTTTAAATTATTGTTTAAAATACAAACAGAAAGAATAGATTGCGGACTTTTCTAATTAGAAGGAAGAAGATACCTGGAAGTTGGGCCTCCAGAAAATGCTACGAGCACTCTGTCTGACGGTAAGATCATGACATGAGAGTTGTTGGACTAATTGTCAGCATCTTTTTTAGGGATTCGTGATATGGATTAACAGCCTTCCATGGGTATTTATCTGCATTTGTATCAGGGATTTGTGATATGGACTAACAGTCTCTTTTGGGTATTTATCATTCATTTATATCAGGCATTAATAGGTCGATCTTTTGATTCAATGGCAAACATGACTCCAACAAGTGGTATCAGAGCCATGGTCACGGGTTCGAATCCCCTCGAATAATACTGAGGGAGGGTTGTTAAACTAATTGCCAATATCTCCCTCAAAGATTCGTGACATGGACTAACAACATCCCATAAATACTCATCTAGCATTTGTATGGAGCGTTAATAAGTCAATCTTTTAGCCCAATGGCAAACGTGACTCCAACAAGAGTTAACCACTCTTAAATTTGGCGAGAAAAATGGCTTGAAAGCAATCCCCTCACACCCTTTTCGATTGGTTGGCCTTCACTTGGGCTTCCTCCTCTTGAACTTATGAATAATTGCCTTGAAAGTCTCGTGGCCCTCGCGAAAGAAACTGCTAATTCATTTTCCCACCCTCCAATCTTCTAATTATTTCTCCTTGTTTATGCCAGACCTCCCCCAAATCTTATGCCATATTTCTACCAGTAGGTGAGAAACTTCCACCAGGCATGGACGCACCTGCATCCGGCATACCCAGCCCATTCTTTTTCACTAAAATGTACTGCTGTCTATTCGATGCCGAAATGAAATGTACTGTTCTGTGTAGATATCCATAATGTGAGCCCATACTCAGACAGTCATCTTTGATACTCTAAATAAATAATAAATATAATTTTAAGAATAATATTAATTAAATATTAACATTAAAAAAACATATTTTGTATTCAATGTTTATATATTTTTTCCTGGGAGACAGGTCTTACGCTGTGGTCGTATGATTTTGAAACCATTTATTAAATATTCAATTGTGGGACGTGAACATTTTTTTACTGTTTTAATGAAGGTGCGTTACAATTTTTATTGAATGATGCTACTTTTTTAAATATTACGGTGTCAGTTTGGGAGAGCTCTTTCTAATTATTTTATATTGAATGTTTATTTATATCTTGATAGGAATGGTTGTATGATTTTGAAATTATTTATTAAATATTTAATTGTGAGTTGCGAATATTTATAATTTTAATTATTTGTTAATTAAATTTTATTGTTTAAAAAATATATTATTTTTTGAAAATGTATTCTCCAATTCAAAAATTAGAATATATAAATTATACAGTATTTAGGTGAATTATACCTTTTACTAAATGAAATATTATTTTTAGTTGATTATTCATAATTTTAAATTAAGATTTAAGAATTGAGGGGCCTTTTGAATTTTATAAGTTACGTAATTTTTTGGAAGTATTTTTTTTAATTATATTTTTAATTTTTATTGAATAAAGTCTTTTTTTATCTATTTTTAAAATACTAGGTTATGTTAGTTTTTGAAGGTATTTTTTTAAATTACTTTTTAAATATTTAGAATGTATAGATTGTGTTTGCAATTTTTATTGAACTAAGTATTTTTTTAGCTACCTTTTGAATATTATAGGTTATGTATTTTTTGGAGATATTCTTTTTAGTTATTTTTAAAATTGTTATTGATTAAAGTATTATTTTTACTTACTTTTAAAATATTAGGTTGTGTTAGTT
This sequence comes from Torreya grandis, assembly GCA_037957365.1. Taxonomy (NCBI): domain Eukaryota; kingdom Viridiplantae; phylum Streptophyta; class Pinopsida; order Cupressales; family Taxaceae; genus Torreya; species Torreya grandis. Next base: position 240,974 of record JARHVA010009016.1, read on the forward strand.
TTTGGATGTTTTCTTCCTAGTTGTTTCTTTTTTATTTGATTGGGTAAATCTTTTTTTTATCGAAGTTATGAATTGGTATGAGACACAAATGAGGGCCCATTTTTCGCAGTAAAATGGAAAGAAGAAGAAATAAAAAGAGCAGAAAGGATACAACCTTTGAAGAGAGAAAGACATATGGGACACAAAATCCGTAGACAATCTAATGGAAGGAGAAGCAAAAGGAGAGGATACGGATAACCGAACACCCAAACACCCAAAAAAAAGAGTAGAATTATACATCATTCAAGACCAATCCCCACTAATTGTCCACCAAAGAGGTTTATCTACAAGTCAATATTCCCTATCACCCTCATTTAGAAAGGAGGTCTTCCAGGGTCTACTAAGATCCATTGAATATGAGAGAGTGCACTTTCACCCTTAGTGATTTTGACTTTGATCTACGTCTTTTCTTCTTCAAAGGGACTCCAACATCTGCGTGTCACTTAGAAGGCCTAGATGGGGAAAACCAAGGAGGGTCCAATCGATGAGGGATTGAACAGGGGTCAGATTCTCCTACAAGGGATCTTCTATAAAGGGGAAGGTCTAGGATGGCGAAGGAGGTCCTCAACAAGCTAAGATGGAAGGGGAGGAGGGGCATGGGGAGCAAGCCCAGGACATCCCACAACAGTGTCTGTCATCATCATCATCATCATCATCATCATCGAGAGGAAAGGGGGGCAGTAAAACTTTTTATGATTATGCCACGTGAAAAATGGGTCAAGCTCCCCTTATTTCCTCTTCTAGACTTGATGAGGACACTGACGAGGCCTGGAGGGACATCCAGAGATGCAATGACTAGAGAGGTGGTAATGCAAACAATAGAAGGGAAAACATTCATAATTAAGATGTTGAATCTATGAGCTTTGTAAGGAGAGAATATTAACCAAAAAGAGGACCGGTTTGGAAAGATCAATGAAAGCACAAGCACACACTGAGCTAAGGCTCGAAGAGGCAACATCAACCTTTACAAACGTTCCAAATTTGTCCACCAAGAGCTTGATGAAGCACACATTCCTCATCACTGGAGGCAGAGAATGAAGCCAAAGCCACATTAAGATAACCTTAAGTTGTACCAAATCTAGTGAGAATAAAGGGCTCTAAGGGTATTAAAAATGCCAGAATGGTTGAAAAACCATGACCCAGAGTTCTACACAAAATCCTTGTCAGCTAAGTTCTAAAATTCTGCCAAGAAGAAACCATCACATAATAAGGAGAAGGAAGGAGCACCAATGGAATGCCAAACCTTCAAGGCCCAAGTTGAGAGAGCAAAAGGAGAAGAAAATGATCCCACACATTTACCGATCAAAGACTTGATACATATATCATTTTCCATTTCCAGTAGAGGAGGGTCTAGGATAGCCAACTCAGGGACCAATGAGGTGACCCAAATTCAACCATCACCAAGTAGAAGATCCTCAACTAAGATTAGAGAATGAACATAGGAAGTATCTACTAGAAGAGGGGCCATAGAGTCAAAGCACGAGGGGATCCAAGATTTACAAAAAATAGAATAATGGTGGAAAGGGTTGGGAACATTATTGCATTTTACATACACATAGTGAGTCTCGGGACCTCCGACCACCTTATCTAATATATTTGACAAAGGAACAAGAAAATGGTCACGGAGAAGAGAGTTTGAAGGGTGACAGCTAACCAATATAGCTACAAGAGGGAAGGACACATGGTCACCGAGAGGAGCAGTTGTAGGTGCCAACGCATCAAAGGGCCCAGCCAAGGTGTCTATAATAGTTTGAGGTAGAACATGAGAAAGCCCAAGTGGCCCCACAAGAGAAGGCACAATAAGGGGAGATGAGCCATTTGCAACTACCATCGAGACAAATGACACTGCAACACTAATGATAAAGTGAAGCCCCTCCATGCAAAGAACTATTACCCTTCAATTGAGGAGAGTGATCCATTGAATCAGAGCAAGCAGGCTTTTTAGTGTTGCTAGAGTTGAGAAATCCTTCCCACAAGGCATGGAAACTATCCTCGATCTCAGCAGTAGGCTCCTCCATAGAATACCCAACATCAGACTCCCCAACTTCAAGTGCAAGAACAATCTTAGAATCCTTATGTAGAGAAAGAGCAAGAGACTTCAAGATGAATCTGCATCTGCCATGATTAGGTTTGTTCCAAAGAGGGATGGAGCACACAACATAATAGAAGGTGGAAAAAGCGTTGAAGACCCTCAACAATTTAATTTTTTTTAATAGGATAATTTCTCTTTTTAATTACTTATTAAATGTATAAGTTGTGGATTATTTTAATGACAATGAATTATGACTTTTATTGAATGAAATATTCTTTTTAACTACTTTTTAAATTTTATAGTTATGTATATATTTTTGGAAGTATTCTTTTTAGTTCTATTGAATAAAGTATTTTTTTACCTACTTTTAAAATATTAGGTTGTGTTAGCTTTTGGAGGTACTTTTTTAAGTACTTCTTAAATGTATACATTGTGCAATGTTTTAATAACACGGAGTTATGATTTTTATTTGAATGAAATATTATTTTTAGCTACTTTTTAAATTTTATAGGTTACATAATTTTTAGTTTCTATTTAATAAACTATTATTTTTACCGACTTTTAAAATATTAGATTGTGTTAGCTTTTGGAGGTACTCTTTTTAGTTTTTTCTTAATTGTATAAATTGTACAATATTTTAATGATAGTGAGTTATAGATTTTATTGAATAAAATATTATTTTTAGCTACCTTATTTTACAGGTTACATAATTTTTTAGAAGTACTCTTTTTTAATTATATTTTTTTGTTTCCATTGAATAAAATATTATTTTTACATACTTTGAGGTACTCTCTTTAACTACTTCTTAAATGTATAAGTTGTGAGTTATAGTTTTTATTGAATGAGATATTTTTTTAGCTACCTTTTAAATTTTATAGATTATCTATTTTTTAGAAGTATTCTTTTTAACTATAATTTTTATTTTTATTAAATAATGTATTTTTTTACCTACTTTTAAAATATTAAGTTGTGTTAGTTTTTGGAGGTATTCTTTTTAGATATTTCTAAATGTATAAATTATGTAGTATTTTAATGAGATTGAGTTATGGTTTTTATTGAAAAAAATATTATTATATTTTTAACTACCATTTAAATTTTATAGGTTACATAATTTTTAATTTCTATGGAATAAAGTATTCTTTTACCTACTTTTAAAATGTTAAAATTGTGAGGTAATTTTTTTAATTACTTTTTAAATGTATAAATTGTATTGTTTTAATGACACTCACTTATGAGTTTTATTGAATGAAATACTATTTTTAGGTACCTTTTAGATTTTATAAGTTAATGATTTTTTAGAAGTATTATTTTTAGTTTTTATTGAATAAAGTATTCAATTTTGCAGTAGTTTTTTTTGTGGTACTTTTTTTTTTTGTTACTTTTTAAATGTATAAATTATCAAGTAGTGAATTATAGCTTTTATTGAACGAAATATTTTTTTAGCTATCATTTAAATTTTATAGGTTATGTAATTTTTTGGAAGTATACTTTTTAGCTATATTTTTAGTTTCTATTGGATAAAGTATTCTCTTTACCTAATTTCAAACTATTAGGTTGTGTTAGTTTTTAGAGGTACTCTTTTTAGGTACTTCTTAAATGTATAAGTTGTGTGGTGTTTTATTGACGAGCTATGGTTTTTATTGAATGAAATATTTATTTTAGCTATTTTTTTAGAAGTATTTTTTTAGCTATTTTTTTAGTTTCTATTGAATAAGTATTATTTTAACCTAATTTTAAAATATTAGGTTGTGTTAGCTTTTCAAGGTACTTTTTAAATGTATAAGTTGTGCAATGTTTTAATGAGACTGAGTTATGGTTTTTATTGAATGAAGTACTTTTTTAGCTAACTTTTGAGTATTATAGGTTGTGTTATTAGTCCTGTAGGGATACTTAAGTCTTCAATATGCTTTAACTCTCAATTAAACTTTACTTTCTAGTTTTTTTTTTTTGTGTAAGAAAAAAATTACAATTTTATAAAAGTCAAGTTGTACATTTTTTAACAAAAATCATGAAAAAAGCATTTATCTATATTGTGATTGGTCCAAATTCTTTACATGTTATTTAGGGAAGGAACACTAACATCATCAACAGTAAATAAAATAAATGCATTATCCTATAAATAAGATAGCTATGGAATTTTTAAATGGTGAATGTATCTATCTTACCAACATCCAACGTATCTGTCAATTTTTAAATGCTACTCATTAATTTATGCAAGTAACCAGGGCGGCTATTACTTAGAACATTTGAAAATGTTAAATATGCATTTAATATCGTTAGGTTCTGGACATGGTTAGCAGGAGTTTGCACAAATATCAATGTTTTTGATGGGTTAGGATAATTGATTTATTCACACTTGCAATATATTTGTATTTGGAGGGATTAAAGGCCATCTTGTGTATGTAAAATAGTTGGTAATGCAGAAAAGGGTGTGGAGATCTCCATGTTTTTTGTTGGAGGTATTTGACTTGGGCTTCATGTTCTCCAACACTCACATTGCAAAATTCACTTGTCAATAGATGACATCCCATTGTTAATCCTAATAGCTTCTCTACATTTAGTCAAGGGATTGTAGAAGAATAATAAGATCCTACAATCTTGTAATGCTTGGTGCCCGGATCTAGACTTGTGGTAGGGTAGTAAATCCACCATTCACACAGTATAGAATAATCATAGACTCGATCATATTTTTAATGAAGATTTCATTACCATGAAAATTTTAACTCAGTTTCAGTGGAATTCAAAGATTTTTCTTAAATAGGTATCCTTCAAGATCTCATGGCAAACTCTCCCCCAAAACATATTGCTCACCTTTATCCTTTTCTGGTATGGTTAGTTGGTGCATCTAATTCAAACTAATAGTCTCTAGTATAGTTTAAATAATGTAGGTCATGATCTTTATTTTTAATAGTCTGAATGTGTATGTGAAATTTTAGCACTACTAATGGTTGTCTAGCAGATTCTAGGTGGAGTGGTTGCAGGTATATTAGGATGTTTAAGGCTGGTTATCATGTGGGTTGGTCTATTAAATAGGCTAAAACGTGCCCCTCCTGATATCTTTGGATTGCCTGGAATTGGTGAAACATTATAGTTTGCCATAGGCTGTTGATCCCTGACTCCACAAGTTTATGCAAAAATAGAAAGGCCAAGTATGTAATACACAATTTGTTTAAGTATGTATCATATTTGGTTTTGGGTTAAGTACATATAGCTTATGTTTCTGAGGGTTTGTGGGTAATGATTCAATATCTAAGAAGTTTTTGGGTGTCAAATTTGTGTTTTTGGGTAATGATCTGATATATAAGAAATTTATAAATTAATTGTAAATATTTTTAGATAAAACTATATCAATTTTTTAAATAATTCTAGGTACAACTCTATAGAATTTAGAGTTTCCAGTTACATTTCTCTATTGAACCTATGGTCTAGAAATTTCGAGTTCTAAGTAGTTGTAACCAGTATATATTTATTGTGCATCCTAAATAAATCATAGATATAGATCAGTCCATGGATTTTATATACAATTTAGCATTGTTTCTCTTTCTAATATTGTAGATAATTTTTTTTGGCTTGTAGGTATGGGCTTGTTTATACCACCTATCACATGGGGTACCCTACTATGATGTCTATAGATCTAGAATTAAATAAATTTATTAAGCAGAGCAAAGGCAAATATTTTATGAGCAACTATCCGATGTCATTGAGAAATCTATTTGGGTAAGGGGCCATTGTTAGGGTTTATGATGGCATGCATAAGAGGATTCATAATGTGGTTTTGAGCTTCATTAACACCAACAAGCTCAAGGAGTATGTGTTGGATGATGTTGAGCATATGATCAAAACTCCTATGAGTAACTGGGCTGGGTGAGTTATGTCTGTTGAAAGTGAGTACAAAATGGTATTATTTGAATTCATTTTCTTTCTACGTATAGGTGGTTTCTTAGATAGAAATGAGCTTGAGATTTAATGTTCTTTATGTTAAGTTCATTTTTAAAATAAAACTATAATGATTAAGTAGTTTTTGGATTAAATTATGCAAAAAAATTTATCATACAGGCCAAGGAGAAGTGTGTGGAAGGTACTAATATAATCATGGAGGAATAGAGAAGGCAACCATAGTCAGAAGCTAAGGATATTATTGGTGCCTTGATGGTTGAGAGTAGTACAAATGGAGAAAAGCTTTCGGATACCATCATCTGCAACAACATCATGAACCTACTCAGATCAGGAGAGGAAACTTCTCCCATGGCCATGATATGTGTTGTCAAATATATTACTGAATGTTCAAGGGCTCTGGAATAGCTAAGAGTGACTACTTTCTGCTCAGTTCTTTTAAATCACTTTCATTTAATTAATCTATCTATAGAAACATTTTTATAGAGATAATATGAATCTACAAGACATAAAATGTTTGGATCTTCTGAATTATTTAGATGTTGGTATTTCTATTTTAAATTCATTGACTATAACAATCTAAATAAACATACACTTAAATCAAAATTTTCTTAGATTAAATTGCCATGACTAGGTAGACCCATTCTATAAAATAGATTTAATTGTAAATACAATGGCAAATTGTTTGTGTGGAAATTTGGATGTTACATATTCAAGCTTTGATTATGTCTTCTCTTGTACATATTCTAATTAAAAATACATATCATTATGCTTTAATTAATGATGGGTTTTGTTGTTTGAGAAATGCAGGAAGAACATTTTTCCATTAAGAAGACAAAAGGAGCAAGGGAAAGTTTGACATGGGATGACTACACTAATCATATGACCTTCACTCACCATATATGTTTGATCTTCACATGGTTCTTCATACCGATGATTCATATTTTTTAAATGCCAAAAAGTTTTGATATTGATATCCAAAAATCACTATATAAAGACCTTTCAGATTTTGAGATGCAAACACATTTGACATTTAAACAATGTTGGGATACTACCAAGTAAAGCAATGGCTATTAAAAGTATTAGCTAAGCTACAAGTAGCATCATAATTCTCAAAAAATATATAGAGAGACAAATAAAAGTTGTCAGTTTCAAAGGATGTAAACATATAAGTAGAATAATTACAACTGATCATTGAACTTCTTTTTAAAATATCCATCACCGTCTAATGATTCAAAAAATTTATCGAACAATCTACTAGAAATATCTAATATTAGCAAATATGGACTCCTTTTTATAACATTGATAAAACAACATTTATATAATACATGTTCATAATATTTTTTTAATATTTTCTCTTTGTTTACCACTTTTTATACTCATATCTTCTTTTATAGAGTTATCTTTAATTTTTTCTAATATTTAATGTTTAGTTATTTTTATTAAGATTATATATACGATATTAATTTGGTATATGATTTTTTTTGAAAGTTTACCTGAAGGAATTTGAACTTGTAATTTTTATTATAAAGTGTACATTCTAATCATTATTATTTATTTAAATAATTTTTTTTTACAAATTTAATATTATTAATATGTTTATTTTTAATTTTTGATAGTGAATTAAGGTATCATAAACATTACTAAATTTTGAAAAATTCCTTGTTTTAATATGTTTTTAGTTACTTATAATTAAGGTTTTAAGGTCTAACACATTATACATGTTATGATATTAACATGTTTATCAAAAGAGAACATAAAATAATTTTATAACTAAAGTTTCAAGGTCTAACACATTATACATTTTACAATATTTAAGGTTTATCATAAGAGATCATAAAATACACTTTTTAAACCCTACTTAAATCTCTTGATAAGCTAGTTAATCAAATGTATTTTATGATTATAAGAGACATCTTGTTGTTCATAACATGATTTAAATAATTTTGCTTGATAAAAGTTCATTCTATGATCAATACATAAATCAAATTTCAAAACTATTTTAAGCTCTGGTAGGAGCTTGGTACATGATGACTTTATTTTTTGAAGGTATTATTTTTAGTTACTTTTTTATTTCTTATAGATTAAGGTATTCTTTTTACTTACTTTTGAAATATTAAGTTGTGTTAGTTCTTAGAGAGATTCTTTTTTAGTTACTTCATAAATATTAAAATGTATAATTTATGTTGTGTTTTAATGACCATAAATTTTAACTTTTATTGAATGAAATATTCATTTTAACTAATATTAGAATTTTTTTTTTTAAATTTTAAAAGCTATTTTTTAAGTTTATATTGATTAAAATATTATTTTCACCTCCTTTTAAAATAATAGGTTATGTTAGCGTTTAAAAATATTCTTTTTAGTTACTTTGATTGTATAAATTGTGCTTATAGTTTTTATTGAATGAAGTATTTTTTTAATCTACTGTATTCTTTTTAGCTACTTTTTAATTCTTATTGAAGTCCACCTTTCTAAACCCTAGAATAAGATATTTCGAACCTTGACTAGTATCAGCACAAACTGGAATAATACAAAACTTAGATACCACTTTTATTTTAATCCAACACTGTAAGCAGCTCCTGTGCAGATCTTGTTACAATGGCACATCTTTTGCAACATATCTTTTTTGACAACCTTCCATCTTTGTACCTCAAAGCTATGGGATTTTTGAATCTTTTTGTGGGTTTCTTGTGTGCATACTGGGAAGTCAAAGGAGCCAATTTCACATACTCCAAGTTTTCCCATGCAAAAGAAGTAATTCAAGGCAAGAGAATATCCAGCAGAAATGGCATGCTTATTTGCTACGGTCCATCTTTAATAGCTTCATCATTGTTCTTGCTCTTCAAATTAGAATATATGAAATGTATTCCACTAACAGGGCTACTGTCCTCCATGTCTGGATTGGGACTGCACCACGAAGCAAGCCCGCGCCTGCTACTCTTGGCATCTGCCTTAACTATACACTTCCTCGAAAGAGAATTGGAGGTAAGCCAAGGATCTTTATAGTTTGTTATTATTGTAGAAAAAAATAGAAAGCCAGTGACCCATGGAGTATAGCTGTAATGGAGGTGGGCTACTGTAAAAAAAAGTATTTGGCATTGTTTAGAAAAGTTTTGAGAGAACGAAATCGCATGCGTACCCTACAGTTTTAATAGTGTGCATTCAAGTCTGTCATCATTAAATTTTGTAGAAAAAAACCCAATTATATTCGCAGTCACTCATAACTAGAAAACTTCAACCAAAAATCAAATTGTCAGCCTTAATAGTTCAAACCTCTCCTCCTCCCCCTTACAGCCTTTTCATCCTTTTCAGGATGTCTCACTACCTACCCAATAAAATTTATCTAATAACATGAATAATAAAATTATAAATTAGTAGTTCCTTGATTGTATGCATTCTTATTCAAACATTCTACTAACAAATAGATAAACAACAGCTTTGACCCATTGAATCCCTCAATTAACCAATTGAGAAATAAAATTATAAATTAGTTACAGATGGCATTTGACAGAATAAAATCCTAAAATCTCTCGGCCGGTAGTTAGTTTACCGTTCATAAACAGTAGTTGCTTGGCAATTCCGAGAACATAACCTATTTCTTGCTGTTGGTTTTGACTACCGAGACAAAAATTCTAGCGGTAAAACATTTAGAGTGGACTTGATGGTGAAGCGGACAGAAAGCTGAACATTTATTGTCGTTTGCCTGAAATTCTAAACCCTTTGTTGACCTTCTCATTATTTGTTTTAATTTTAATTTATTCTTTCATATATATAAAAAATTTACATAATTTATAAAGTTTTATAATTAAATTAGTATATTTTAACTTTTGTGCAAGATATAATTAGCTTTATAAAATTTCAAGGTAATAATATTTAGATTATTTATTTGTATATAATATTTTACTAATTTAATGTAAAATTATATCTTCCGTTAAATAATAAGTCTTGAATTTAGATTGAAACACATTTTATCTTTTTAATTAGTTTAATTGATTTTTGTCCATTGAAAATAATATACATTATAATTAGTATAGATATCTTAAATATATTTATCTAAAAGATGTCAAATAATATCTATATCTTGATATTGATATCTCTCATTAGATAGACGTATTCAAGATATCTATATTAGTTTAAGAGAAAATAAATACATAAAATGACTGAAATGTACTAATAATGCTTAAAATAGACTAATAATAGGAAAAACATATAAATACTCTAAAATAATACAATTTAAGAGCAAATAAATACATCCAAATCATTTTTTTTGTGGGGGTATGGGGGATGGGACGGGAGTCTACAATTTACAAAATGTTAGAATAAATTAATATACATATAAGTAAATTTACTATGGAAATGCTTCAGTAAGACTGCTATTAATAAAATAATAATTTACAAAAGGTTACATAGTAAGGTACCCAGTTGATATGCACAACTCAGACTCTTTGTCCAAGAAAAAAAGTAGTTCAAAATATGACAACAAAGCAAACAAGATCAACTATCAATGTTGGTCAATTCATGATAATAAAGAAACGCCACAATTAACCGAAACACATAAATAAACTAGGTATAGGCTGTCGTACCAAAAAGAGGCAACAACTCAAAATTATCCTTTAGTCGCAAAGCATTCCAAGATGAAGGCTTTGCCAAGGGAGGATCCAGAGCAACCCAACCATCCATATGGTCAAGAGGACACAATACTAGAAGGGATAGCTGGTGACATTAATTGAGAAGGACCAAAAACATATTTTGCACAAGACAACAACAGACTCTATCCCTCTATTGTGAGGGAGGGGAGAACTAGCTATAGCTACAAGATTGACTCCATCAACGTCTGGGAGTTAGAGTTAGCAGTCCCCATGGTGGATAATCTAAGGGAACATGACTCACAGTACAAGGAACACTCCCCCAGTGATCGTGTAGATCTTGTAAATCCTTGCCCTTGATAAAAAAATTATTTACTTGGACTTGAATTTTCATGTGGGGAAAATATAATCCAAATATATTATTATTAATAGAGAATTGACAAAACAATCATCTTTATTAAGTAAAAGATAATTTATAGCTTTTCATATATGAAATAAAATAATATCTCTAAATAAGTTGCATATAAAACTTATAGAATTTGGCTAATTAGTAGAATCCACAAGGAGGGCCAAGGGTCATGCGAAAGGTTCTTGATGACAGGATTGAAAGAGACTTTGTATCTACTACAAAACAAATTGGGCTTTGGAACATGTCCAAAAAGTGTGCTTGAAAGCCCTGCTACAAGTTGGACACTTGGGTTGATCAATTCTAAGGTGAGAAAGATTCTCCAAAGTAGAAGGCCTTGATTGACTAGACACTAAAGGAAATCAATTAGCTTGGATTCAAGCTTGGCCTTCCAAATTTGGCTAGTTTTGATAAGCCATGTTCTAGGTGAGGAATTGAATCTCCAACACCTTTTGATATTTCTAAGAGTTAATAAAAAGGGGATCATCAAATGATAAAGGAGGCCTAGAGAATAATTTTTGAAGTTAGTATCACAGTTTCACCTCTAATCTTTCCACCATGAGCATGGAGGTTACAAACCCAACTTATGAAGCATGACATTTGTCATCAACTCCTGAATGCATCTCAAATAAATTATAAGTCAAGATTACTTGAATTCAATTTCACTTAAATTAGTAAGGGCCAAGTAGCCTAGTCGAAATAAAAAACCAAATCCTTAATAGTTTGAATTATTTTTTAAAGAGCCTCATATCTTTTACACTAAACATTTCTACAACAAGAAGCTAGTATTAGTCATAATTGTAGACCACCTAAGCTTGTGGTGATTTAAAGAGAGACCACTAAAAGAGCCATCACTAACCAATTTTAAATGAGGCTTAATAGCCTCATAGGTTTTTCAAATGCTTTTTACCACAAAACAACCTTTAATTTTAGTATTAGCATAAGTGATTAATATAGTATGGAAACTAATGTATTTCTAATTGGATTTACTATATAAGGAGATATATATGAAATATAATGATGTAGAAGGATTTTATAGGACTAATTACCTTCAATGGCTCTGACCACCCATTTAGCACATAACACAATGTTTTTTTATAGATGTCAATAATGCCCATACCTCCTCTGTCACTTGGAAGACAACAAATATCCCAAGCAACTCTATGCAATCCATGCATTTATTTGGAATTACACCAAACAAATTATCTAAGAATCTTAGCCATATTTTTGTAGAAGTATTTGAAAGGGGAGAAACATGAGTACCACCCAAAATTTGAGTGCAACCCTAGAATTTTCTCACTAAAAAGAGGGGTTTGATGGCCCAACATTCCAACTTTTTTTCTACTCTATTTATGACATATTTCCACAGCTTCATAGGGTTCCTATCAAAGCTAAATGGAATTCCAATTTACTTGAATGTTCCCCCTCCATGAATCCATTTCCACATGTATTTGTGCAACCAATCTTGTGTGGGCATCATACTCTATGTCAAGTATTGGGTCTTACTCCACTATATACTCAATCTAGAATATAGGAAAAAAATATTGAGACATTGCATATAGCCTCCTTGAAATTTTTTTATTGCTCTACAAGAGTGAGGAGGTATCATTTATAATGTGTAAATTTCTAAGATGAGAGGATCAGTTTGAAAAAACAATACCTTAGATGAGACGCTACTCAACTATATGAGCCAACATATATCCTAGAGATTCAACATACAAGATATATATTAATGGGGAAAGGGGAAAACCTTGACATATGGAGAGATAGAGGAAACTATGGTGATATTTAAGATCGTTGATAGTGAGACAGGTTGAGGCATTTTAAAATAGGTTTTGAATGGCCCAAATTAAGAATTGGCTAAAGCCAAGAACTTGGAGCATGCTTATAATGAAATACCATTTGATCCTATCATAAGTTTTCTCAAATTCAAGATTGAGAATAATGGTTATATGATGAGAGGCCCTCATACTTTCCATACCTTCCCACACATAAATAAGGGTGTCAATAATTTTCCTGCTTTTGATAAAACAAGTTTGTTCTAGACTAACAATGGCAGGTAAGATGAGACAAAGGCAATCAAGAATAGCTTTAACAAGGATATTTTAGAATACATTTAGCACGGTGATTGGGTGTTAGTTGCTGAGAAGTTACACATTGCTTGATTTAGGTATGAATTTAATATTTTCTTAACTTATTAGGGAACCCAAATTTTTTTTCACAGAGATTATTTGTAAAGTTGTATAAGTTTGGGACCAATGAATTCCATGGTGGGTTTATAAAACTCGCAAGGGAAGCCATTAATGCTTGAGGCTTTGTCATTACTCATGAAATGAAGGGCCTTAGATAACCCGTGCAGAGAGAAAGGTGCACGACATAAATTTTGGTCAAGAGGCTTGATTTTGTGAGGAACCACATTAAAGAATTCTTGCAAATCCTGAGTCCTCTCAAGAATTTTTTCCTATGCTTGAAACACTAATTTATAGTGGTATACAAAAATAAAGGATATGTCAAGAAGAGTAATGAGTCTCAATTGGGCTAACTTGATGGATTTTGTTTGGTCTAAGCTTGTTTAGATTTGATAGAATTAAAAAAATCCTTAGAATCCTTGTCACCAATTTTGATGCCGATGAAGGTGAGCACAAATCTACACCCCTTTAGTAGCATAAATATCTGGAGTTTGAATTGGTATTTGAGAGAAGTAAACTGAGTTTGTAAATAAAAGTCAAAATGGTTGAAATCAAGGAGGGAGCAAACCCTATGGTATTCTTTGAACATAGCCTCATCCCCCTACTTTTAAAATTGAGAAATTTGTTTGTCGTAGTGTCAGGGAAATGTGATGGTATGAATGATAGCCTCATTCAACCATTTTATCCAACTAGAAGAAAAAGGTGGCAAAGGTGCAAGATTTCAAACCCAGGAAATGAGATGGATGGTGATCTTATGGAAAAGGATGTAGGTTTCATAAGGAATTAATTGCATGGCACTTTGAAATGTTTTTTCTCCAATCTAATCTATAGGTGATAGAATTATCATATGAGAGATTGTATTCAAAATGCATGATGATAGGTTTTACATCGATAATACAAAAATAAAACATTTTTTTTCTATATAGCATAATATGGTCAAGTCTCTTAATGACCCTATTGGCATCAACACAATAGTTAGACCATGTAAACAAAGAATTGGGAGTTATTTTATGTGTTGTTGGAATCGAGGGATGATTAGGCCCCATCAATTTTTAAAATAATACTATCAACATGTTCTCCCATGCATCATCTCATCGATAGTGCACCAACCTTGTCCTTGAGACTTTCCACCATTATAAAATCCCTACACACAAGAAACAAGTTGAGTTGTAGGTTTTCAACAAAATATTGCAATAGAGTTTCTCTGATAGGACCATCATTAGGGGCATAGATGTTGATAACCCTTAATGAACACCCATTAACATCAAGGATAAGCCAAATAACCCGGTGTGATGGATTTCCCCCCATAGTAAAAATTAAGGAAGATAAATTCAAGGAAACCAAGATACAGGCACTGCCACATTCATCATCATGTGGGCTAAAGAATTGAATAGCATTAGACTTGATACATTTAAGATTTTTTTTCAAATAAACCCCACAATTTAAAATTCTTGCAGACAAACAAAATCTAAGGATCCTATGTGTTGAAAGACAGTTCAGACAGAGAATTTTTGAGAGGACTCTGCGAGACCTCAAACATTCCAAGATAAGACATTCATTGAGAAACATCATCCATAAGGAGCTCCCCTGTCTATGTTCAATATGGGTTAAATCACAATAGCGTGTCCCACTTTTTGGTATAAAGGGAACACCAATAAACAAAAATGTACATATTTATCAATTTGCTTATGAAATGTAGACTAAACCATACAAAATGTGAAAATTGTGTAAATTAAAGAAATATTGAATTTTAAATGTGTGTGTGCACGTACGCAGGTGTGTGTCGACACACACATAAATGCAAATTATATATGTTTCATGTATAAATTTTTTTATTGAGTGGTCAACCTCCCCTCGTAACTTTTTTAAAAATTAATATTTTATCAAGATTTCAGTTTTCTTGTCCTCTCCTTGGTTAAATTTTTGCTTGGACTCCATAGCCATCTTGCCTCGATTCTGCATTTTTACCTCTGAAATTGCCTTTTGAAATGTAGGCTTGATCGATAGAAGTATGATTCTCAATTTTTCTAATAAGATTCTCAATTTTTCTTCTAACTTTTTGCTCAATCTACAAAAAAATAACCATTTTATTCTTTAAATTTTAAAGTTTAAATCTTATCAACCACTTCTAAAGATGTGATTAAATATTTATACATTGTAAGAAAAGTGGTAAGAGTTATCTTGAGAAGCAACTTCTTCTAAACACTCTCTTATAACTTTTAGTTGATTTTTAATTTCTTTTAATTTTATTACATGTTATGTGATATCTTAAACATTTGCCATTATTTAATTATAAAATCATTTTTGAGATACAAAATCCTTTTTTTTTTTAAATGTTTCTTAAATGTTTCCTTTTATATTTTTCAAATTTTATGTGTATTATTAATATCTTGAATATGTAATTTGATTTCATCAACTATAAACATCCTAATAATGACTGAGACTCGTTTTTCTTTTTCTGTATATTCCCAAAGATCTTTATTGTTAGAGAATAATTATTTCTATCTAATTTACAATCTAGCACTAAAATATTTGAAATAAAAATAATGATTTCACAAACATTGAAAATCAGAGGGATTCAATCGTATTCATTAACATCATTGGCTTAAACAAGTCAACTTTTGATTTTAGGAAACGAAAAAATCTCTACATAACCAAAGTGAGCTGCCAATGATGATCTGTGGTGAGCATTGCAGGTTCTATTTCTGCACCGTTACTCTGGTGACATGCCTTGGCAGACTGCTCAATTTATTTCGTTTTCGTATTTCTTCCAAACTGTTAACCTGTTGTACGCCTAGCAGCTCTCCGAGGGCACGGGACCACCGGCTATAGACTTGCTGTGGTTAGGAGTGGTGTTGTTTTGTATCGGCATTGCTGGAAATTTTTATCATCATTATTTGTTGTCAAGGATGAGGAAGGATGGAAAATCAGAGTATTTGGTGCCAACAGGAGGTTTATTTAATTTCGTTGTGTGCCCACATTATCTTTTCGAGATTATTGATTCGTTGGGGCTTGCCTTCGTCTCTCAAACTCGGTTCAGCTTGTTTACTGTGTATTGAACGTTGTTTTATCTGGCCGGTAGAAGTTATGCAACCAGACAATGGTATCTTAAAAAACTGGATGACTTCCCCACGCAGAGAAAAGCTCTCTTGCCTTTTATCTTTTGAATTCAATACTGTATTAGCTAAATTATGATTTGGACCTGTACTCGCTACTTTAATGAGTCTCGAGATGATGGACAACATTTTCAATTTATTAATGTAATACTTCTGTTATCAATTTTCTGATTAAAATGCTTCCTCTGATCTTTCCTAATTCTAAAGAGTTCATTTCAATAAAGTGTGATATTTGTTAGGCTTATAAAATTTTGATCTTGTGAAATGTGTTAAGTTCTTAATATCATTTAACATAAAGGAAGGTTAAAAATTTATTAAATCAAGAAGAAGTACAAAGCAAGGGAATTACATAGCTCTATCGAGCTACATCAAGTGATCCAACTGTTGAGACAGATCCAGGGGTAAATGACCTCGGTCCATCAAATTTCAATCATGAATATGCTCAGAAGCCCATTTAGCCAAACAATCAACAACACCATTCCACTCTCTAAGAATATGAGTAAAAGTAACAAACTCCAAAGAAGCACAGAGGTTAAGAATCTGAGCAACAATCAAAACCAAATACCAGTTGACATCATCTAAATGCCGTCTATTCAACAAATTCACCACAACCTGGAAATCAGACTCACATATGATCCTTTGCCAGCCCAATTGACTTCCACGCTCCACAACCATTAGAATAACATGAGCCTCCATTGGATTATTAGTATGAAAACCCTTATAAACAAAATAGATAAACTGAACATCTCCAGAGCTATCCCGACCAACACCACCAATCCCAGTATGATCAGGGTTACCTCAAAAATACCCTGAGTTCTCAATATCATTGTCATCAATCTCGTATCCTTATTATTTTTAAGCTATCCATGATCCAATAATATTTTTATTGTACTTGTTTCAATGTACAAGTTTAGACACTTTAAAAATGGTTCTTATGTAGTTAATATTATTAGCCTATTTGTTGCCTTCGCATGTGCTATGTTTTTCTTCTTAATCTTTTAACCCTTCTCTCCCTCTTTTCAACTATCGAGGCAAAACTTCCTGATTTTTTTTTGACACATCAAAAAAATCCAAATGTTTTTAGGCCTTCTTTGTCTTTGTCGAATTAGAGTGCCCCTATCCCTTTTATTTTTATTTAAATTTAGCTATTTATAAATAAATAAATATTTTAATTTATTTAACATTAAAAAATATATTGAATATTCATAAAGTATTTTTGAAGAGTTTAGAAATCAAGTAATCATTAGAATATTTATCATTGATTCAATGTAGTTTTTTATGTGGAACACTTTTCATCCATGATTTTAGTTTTTATACATCTTTAAAGTAATTTTCATTTATATAATTTAATTATATTTGATATCTTTTAACTGGTGCTTTCTATCATGTATAGATTTAATAATATGATGTTTATTGAGCCCTTTTAGCCATCAACATAGACCCCTTAAGTTCATATTATTTTCTTAAAGATTCATATAATGCTCAATTATATGTTAAGGAGAAAGAAGATATGTTATACAAGTTACAGATATTGTAGAGTCTTGATGACAGTGAATAAACATTTAATTAGGACTATGCTATCATAATCATCAATTCATTTTGAATTTTTTGCATCATCTATAAAAAAAGATCCAACATTTCAAACTGCTTCAATAAATATCACATGTGATATGTTTACACTCAGTCTTAATTAAATTCAAATTTCTAAGAAAATATCTTAACACTTTCGAGTGAAAATTTCTAAGTTCATATTTAGATGATTGTCCTTAGATCACACATAATTATATTTTAAGCATCAAAACTTTATATGAATGCCTCAATGGATGTGAAATAATTAATTAGGGTTTGTAATTCTACATTTATTTTTTGACATGTAATTGTGATGCTCAGTTAAAATAATTTAATAATTTGTATGAAATTTAACTAAAATGTTGTAGATGATAGTCCTTATATGAGTTACTATGATAGTGATGATGAAATAGATGACTATTATTTCAAAAATAATAAACAAAAAATATCGATCTCAAATAAGTTCAAATATATGATTTTAATTTTATATGCACATAAAAACATGTTTATTCTCAAATAGTTTATCTAGCATATAACATAAAAAAACATTAATATAGAGTATATAAGCTAATATTGATTTAACACTCATCATGGATATGGTATCGTCCCTTGGAATGGTGGTGCTTGGAAAATATGTTATCATTAGTTCTAATCCACCACCTCTTTCAAATTTAGGCATATTAGTATTATCATCCTCATGAATAATAAGTGCAAGCTTGACATCACTAAATTTAGGATATGATGGTAGTGGTATTGGATCCTAAAATTTTATAACTTTTCGTGTATCATTTTATAATTCATCAACTTTTGATAATGGTATAACAATTGGACTTTTAGGTGTCTTTGGTAAAAGTGCTTATTTTGGAACATTAGGGCCTTTTTCTAATTTATGTTTGTAATGTACCCTTCTTCATGGTGGATTAATTTTATTGGGTAAAGAATCCATGATGTCCTATTACCTTTTGAAAGTTTTCAATATCAAATAGAGGAAAAAATGAATCAGCACCCTTAATAAGAGGGCTATTATTTGGAAATGTGGGCATGATATGAGTTTGAATCAATGTGCTTGCAATAAAATCTCTCTTTTGACTAGTTTTTAAATTGAATATGATATCCTTATGGTTTTGACGAAAGCTGGCACAATGAAAGGAAGGAACATTTTGCTCATGTATAGTCAATTTTGTTGTAGAAAGGTAATTGAAAAGGTCATCTATCTTCCTTAAGATTGTTCAACTCATCTATTGGGATGATGGTGGCATTGACCTAGTTAGAGGTATGGTAGCTACCACATTCAAAGATCTATGATGACATGCTTGGGCATTGAGAAAAAGATGATAATAATTTTTTACTCCTTTCTTGATAGAGGGTTAAGATTTTGATAATCATATTATTCAAAACAATCTATTTCATCCATGATAAATGAATTAAAGTAAAAAACTAGGGGAAAATATGAAAATCATAGATTATGGAACACTTATGTGACACGTTATATCATAGGCTAGATTCACCAAATGTTTAACCTAAAATTGAGATGGGTCAGTATAATACATGTTTAAGAATATAGAAATGTATAACCAAAAGGGTGATAAAAAAATCTACAATAGACCAATTAATTACAATCTTCGATAAACAATATCCTAAATTTATAAAACTAAGATATGAAAAAAATTAAAAATTATGATGATTGATTGACATTGAAATAAATAAATAATACGAGTACTTAGTTGGTTTACTATGTGTATGTAGATCTAGATTCTATAACAATTATTAGATTCTATAAATTTACATTATGTGGCCTTGGATGCTTGCATCAGATTCAGATAGTTACATCGACACTTGTGTCTGAGTTGGATGTAGGTGTCCAGTACAGAATATTGAATGCATTTAGGTGCCACCACTTGAAGCCTTTTGGGTTTATAATCACCTTTTCTCTTGTGTGTTCAAATCACACACACAATCTGTTGCTATTTTCTACATAATCAAACCCTACCTTCCTCACCCTTGGAGTGATTTAAAAAAATGGGTTAGTGTGCACATAGTGTAAATCTTTCTCAAAGACCCTCTATCAATGGGCATTACCAACATATTCAATACTCCAAAGAGGGCCTCAAACTTATATAATTCTCCCATACATGTTGGCTTATGTGTGCATAATGATGCAATGTTACATAAACAAGTACATAGTGTAAATTAGAATGTAACATGGAAAATATATCTCATGGAATGCTCCTTCAATACTAAGGACCTATAGATGTGTTGTCCTTATGACTAATATTGAAATAGGAAAGAATAGGGATTTTTTGCTCACTTGATTTCTTGATTGATTGATTTTTATAGGTTATCGTATGAGTTTATAGGTATATGTTAGGTCTTTTCTAAGTGAGAAATGAATAAGGATTGATTGTGCATACATACCAATCCTTTCAATAAATATCTTGCATTAAATTACTTAGGATGACTATAGGAACACATTATAATTGAAAATTTGATGACCTTATGGCATAAGACACTTATTTTGGTATGAGACACTTTCATTGACGTAAGTGTTTGGCTAGGACACAAGTGTATGAGAAGCTATAAAATAGGTAAATGTCCAAAACATGCAGATGATGATAATAAGCATGTTTATAGAAATTTAAGCAATAGAGAAGGCATGTTCATCAAAATAACATATAGCTGGCCTAAGAGATAAGTAATGAGCACAAGAGATAATAGATGCAAGCCTTTCAAAAATGGGAAGGTTAAAAAACTAAAGGGTATATCCATGAGAATTACTTACCAAGTATATAACACTGATGTGCTATATAATTCATATTCAGTGTCTACAAATTGCTTTTTATGAACCACCCAATAATTACCATGATGTCCCATACTAATTTTTATGCAAACTATATTTCAAATTTGTGTTGCATAAAAAGGTGAGTTATTTCATCATGAATAAATTTTAGTGGAGTGGTGGAGGCATGCCACAATATAGATTGAGAGTCATTAGATTTGTCTAGTGCTCATTTTCATCTTTTCCTAATGTTGATCCTATTCCTCATATTTTAAACTCTACCATCATCTTTGAGGATACAGCAGACTATATTCTTGTTATTATATCTTTCACAAAGATTAAAGTATATTTTGAATCATAGGTGGTCATTTTATTTGGTGGTGAAGATGGTGTGAGCACTTCATACTCGACTCTTGGGGTATGCTCTTCGAGGTTCTTTCAACATCATGTCTACAGACCTCACAAGTGGTATGTTTCATATCTGTGCCATAATATATGTCTTCGTCTTATATCTCTCACACATGACCTTGGATTGATGGATTTTTAGGAGTTCCATGTAGATACATAGAACATGGACATGAGTAGGAAATTGCATTCACTCAGGTATTTTTTTAATTCAAGATATTTGTTTTCATGATATTTAAATTCGTAAACTTTATAATTTATAGTTTTTTTTTTTTTTTTAATTTTTAAAATGATGGTTGACTGTCTATCAGATTTGTTAAGGAGGGTAAATTGAGTGTAATTTAATTTTCTTGTAGTTTATTAATATGAAGTTTAATTCTAATTTCAATTTTTTTCTTTTGTAGATTTACAATATTAAATGTTCTATGAAAAACTTTTCAATAATTTTGTTATTAAAAACTTTGTTTAAATGCAAATTTAATAGAAATACAGTTATATCCCCATACTTGTGCTCCATACAACACATTTTATTTGGAGTTCAAATCATCCTTATAAACTTGGACATGATGTCGTTACGTCTATTTTATAGTTGCATAAAGATAGAGATATTTTTACAATTACATTTTTCTTTAAACAATTCACAATTTCATAAGTTACAAGAACATAATATGAATGCAGTAAAACCCAAATATTTCCCCTTCTATCAAAAGGGTTGTAGTCTAATTTTTAAAGATGGTGGTTTAGAGGCCATCCACCAAGATACAAATCTCTCTAGATACCTGACATAAAGAGTCAATTAGATAGTCCCAAGATCATTCTCTATGTGACTTTGGTAGACTAGATGCCCTAGTCATGGCTTCGTAGCCAAAGGAATTCTTACATTTATATGTACATTGTCTCATCAATTGTAATCCATTATATGTAATCCAAAACTTAGGCAAAAATGTCAATATCTATGTAACATTGAGATTCTACATAAAAGAAAAATCCTGTTTTCCTAGATCATCCTTCTTCTTTTGGCTTGCTTCTTCCTATTTCTCCCAGTGTGCCTCCTACTTATTCAAAAGATTATCAATTTATATTTTTTAGATTTGAATACATTCATCTTTAAGATTTAGAAATACATTGTGTGTGTGTGTGTGTGTGTGTGTGTGTGTGTTTATCTTCATGGTCTCCCTCATATGTTGCAAGACATCATGATCATTCATCATCTCTAAGGATAAAGAGAAAAATCTTTGATGAAATAGGCTATTCATGGATGTAGTTTTTATAAGTGTAATATACTGTGTGGGCCACATTAGTTTGTTTATACGAAAACATGGTGATGTATCCATCACTCGTGCATGTATAAAATTGAATGTTTTATAGTAATTAATTATTTAAATCATTTTTTTGATCCATTAGATATTGATGCATGTTATGTATTATGTATTTAACGAGGATTTTGTGGCAATGAGACTATTGACTCCTGTTGCATATAGATTTTGTTATATTTTACAATAAATTGTTGTCATGTATGTACTTAATATAAATGATAAAATTTATTATTGTGTACTTTATTCAAAAGCCTTTTTTTATTAAAAACACATTTGGTTGCATCATATAAGGATGTATTCTCTCTCATTTTACCATAGTATTGTGCAAGAAGTGTTAATAGTTAAAGAGATATGATGGGAAAGCCACAAGCACAATTATCATAGTACACCTTACCTTGCCCAAAAAAAAATAATTATCGATGACATCAACCATACGCAACATAGTCAGGATAAAGATCTTCACCACTACTAAATTTGTATTTTATAGATGTCCAACAAACCAAGAGTTTGGATTTTAATGTGTTAGTCATTAAAAGAGACATGGTGACGGAAATCACAACCAAAATACCCAACCCTAATGGTGATGGATCAAAGGCAAACTTTGTTGAGGGTTCAGAGTTGGATGGCTCGATGGTAGCGTACTTACCCACAGTGATGGATGGCTCGGCGGAGGCATCATTACCCATGGTGATGAAGGTTGGGCGTAGGTTTTATGCCATTCCAGAAGTTTCATTCTTTGACCTATATAAATGGAGGGCTTTGTCAGAGTTTTTAGGGGAAAAGAGAGCTACCAGCCCCGAAAGAAAGGAGGTCGCCAGACACTTTCGGCCAACTAGAAATAATTTTAACACAGACTGGAGGTTAATAGAAAGTAAGCTTAAATCTGAGGTAGTCGATCAAACCCCAGGATGTACAAGAATTTTGAGTCATTGGAGTAATGAGGGTTTGGTGAATCGGGTTGAGACAATAGGAGGCTGGAAACAGGGGAGGGAAGATCCAATGATTTTAGAGGCAAATGCACAATCTAATTCTATAGGTCAAAAAATAAGGTAGGTATATGGTGGAAGATCCTTTCCAGAGGCTATGGGAGGATGTAAAATCTCCCCCGTGATTCCAGCCAACAATACCCTTATTATTTTATTTGATAAGCAAGAGATAGAAGTTATTATTGGAAGGGAAGAATGATTAACAACATAGGAACTGATTTGTAAGTTTGAAGGGTTTTCGCTGGGTCTACCAGTATTACATGAGTGGATCTCAACCAGATGGCAATCTAGGGCAGAAGGTAAAATTCATTTTCACCCTTATTTTCAAGGTTTTTTAATTCATATTTTTAATTATGTAACAGATAAATAAGCTATTTTTAATGACATGGGTTGGCGCTGGGATAAACATAGTCTATTGGTAAAAACTTGGCATGTAGATTTTAATGCTCGTACTAAAATTTTTAATTTCAAACCGGTTTGGATTAGGCTTCCAAATTTTCTTTACAAATTTTGGGATGACGTTGTGTTTTCAGCGATTAGAAATACAATAGTAAATTATTGGACCACTGACAAATTAACTGTTGTTAAGGGACATTCGACATATGCACGTATTTTAGTTTATGTAAATTTAACTAAAGATTTACCTTCTCAATTAAAACAACAGGGGCAGGAGAAAAGATGGATGCAATCCCTTGACTTTGAAGGTATCCCTTTTAGGCGCCGAGGATGTTTCAAAATAGGGCATCTTGTGAATTAATGTCCAAGTTTCAAATTCAAGAAGATAGTATTGTGGTGGAAAAATGCATAAATCAAACATAATATGGTTCGAGTTATAGAGGATAGTGGAAGTGATAATGAGGGTTCAGAATCATAGATCCACTTGGAAGAAGAGGAACATTACCATCAAAATGAAACTCTATGTTGTGAAGAAAGGATCAAGGCGCAGAGAGGCGAGGGGGGCCGGACCGGGGGGCGGGAGAAGGAGGAGGGGAGAGGGGCACGTAGGGGAAAGGGGTTGTTTTGTTACAGGGGAGGACTAATGTAAACATGGAGATTAGATCAGAGCTAACAACCCAGTCTTCGTTAAAAAGATAAGGAGTGTTTGACTTAGTGCAAACATAGAATCAACAAGATTTTCTGGATATCTCCATTCCCATATTGCCAAAACCCGAGGAGGAAGGAGAATGGAAAAATGTTATCCATAGAAAGAAAGGCAAAGGTAAATAGTGTTTTAAACCTTTGACAATGTCTCTCAAATATAAAAAATAAAATCTCATGGAAGATTCCTAGTTTGTATCTTTTTGTTTATTTTTTGTAGTTTGAGCAGCAACTATTATCTAAAAATCTTGACATTCTAAACCATTTTCTTACTATTCTTTAGTTATTCTCTAACTGTCTTTTATTACCGAACGCAATATAAACTCGATTATTTGATTCACTCCCAAAATAAGAGTCCTTAGTTCAAAGAAGAACTACCCTTTATCCTTATTAAAAAAAAAACAATATTGTTTTATTAAAAAACCAATGTTTAAAAAAAAAACCAAACCAAACCAAACCAAACCAACCTTAGAAGAGACTAAATACTGTAAATGACATTTGTTTCAACAAAGAAAACATTAATTCCAATATATGAGACAACAAAATATGAACCTACATTATTAAAACTATATACAAATATTTTTTATTTTTAAAACTTTGGACATTGCAAGAGCGAATATTCTTGAATACTTCCTCGAAGTATATTCCAAAGTGCATATAAATAAATCTATATTCTAAAGTATACAAAACATTACATGACCCATGGTTGGCCATGCAAAAAGTTAATTTTAAAAAAAGTTATTACCATATTCTAAAGTGTATAACGATAAACGTATAGTTTAAATTATTAAAAATGCTACATCAAGTCATCTAATGGTCATTTCAAAATAAAAATTCAAAAAATTCATCCAATAATAGTGTCATCGACATGATTGATAAGGATATCATACGCCAAGTTCTTGTGTGAATTTAGAATAACTTTAAAATTTATTTTAAGTATTAATTATAGAATAAATATTTTATGAAGTAAAACTATTTAAGAATAGTTATGACACCGTTAAACTGCTATGATAAATTTCTCTATAGTGACAAAATTTGTTGTTAACACTACGTACATTTGTACTTATGGAGCACAAGTGTACCATGATTGTCAGCAAATTAGCAATGCCAAAATGCATGCTTGGTTTGGAAGATATAATGCATACTTGTTTTTGCAATGTTAATTTTCCTGTCAAGAATAATAGATTCAACACAACCAAAATGCATGTGTAGATCGTACAACATAATGCAATGTCATTTTTACATTGTTAATTTTCCCTCACCATGGTTAATAGGAAATGACTATCAATATTGTACACCCAATATATGTGGGATTTTAATGTTGAGTTTTTTTAATTTATTTTATAGAAAATAGAAGGTATAAATTATCTATGATTTGAGTGTCTTGATGGATCAAAAACTACTTGTATATAATGAGATTGTCAAACTTGTAATTCATTTTTATTCTAGTTTATGCAATATATGTAAGCAGAAATTACTTGTAAATAATGTGATGGTCAAACGTAGCATTTATTTTGGGTTTGCACTATATGTGGGCAAAGTGCAAGTATTTAGCATATATTATTTTATTTTTCATTTGTCAAATGGTTTGTTTATGTGATCTGTCTAACAAGCTCAGTTTTTAATCTCTCAATATTTTTATATAACAAAATTACTTGAAGAATAGTTATAAAATTGTCAATAGCCATTGCAACATTATTTCACATTATTATCTAATGAAAATTAATATAATCTTTCAATATATTTTTCATAAAAAATATTTTTATATAACAAAATCACTTGAAGAATAGTTATAAAATTGTCAATAGCTATTGAAACATTATTTCACATTTTTATTTGATGAAAATTAATATACATCCAAAACCGATTTATTAAGAGTTAAAAATGATCGAATCATAGCTAATTTTTTTATATCAAAATAAATTTAAATAATAAAATTTAAAAATTAATGGAAGAAAGACATATTGTAAATTCATTTACAATATTTATTGGAGTGAATAAATTAAATTGAATATATAGAAGTTTAAAAATGAAAAAGGAAAACTGTAAAAATAGACAATTGCTTGGTCTAAGCTTCATTATGCATGTGTTGCTATTTTTTTTTGTTTAGATTTCTATTTAGTTGGACGAGTGAGTATTAACATAAGTGGATGCATAGATAGATGTAGAGCACATGACAATCAAGAATTAAATGAATCATCATTTAACCTAGTATGCATTATCCTAGCTTTGTATGTAAAGAATTTAAAATATAAGTGCTAAAAAAGTTAATCAGTATTTATTTATGTTATATATGTTTTTTAGAGGTGAAAACATTTATATTTCCATATATTGTGTTTCTAAAAATGATGTGTAATTTTATAAAAAATCAAGTTTGAATGTAAATATTTGTTGTATGAACTATTTAAACAAAAAAAAAATAGAGTATGCCCTGTAAATATGGAATAGAAACATTAGAATTACAATGTAGTTGTGTAAATAGAGAGAAAAATTTGTATAGTAGCACTGATCATGTTGATTGTAAAAACTAGCATAGATATTTTAAATACATCTATCTAAAATACGTTGAGAGATATCAATCTCGAGGTGCCTATATTGTGATGTAGGTTAGATAGACACCTCGAGATTGATATCTATCAGCTTATTTTTTTATATATATATATATATATATATATATATATATATATATATATATATATATATATATATATATATATATGATAGTAGCCCCTGTAGGTGTGGCATGCACATTTAACAATAAATAAAAATTAATGCATCATTTCATGTTCATCGAAATAAGAAATATATATCACATCCAATGATAATAGAGACCAAATTCTGAGTCCTTCCAGAGACTTTACATGCGAGATGTCCAAAAAGGTAAACCATGGTCTTGTTGTAGAAATAATTACTCATTACATTTTAGGTTCTAACCAATTGCATCTTCCATATTGAAAAAATGTGGGGAATGCCATCTCAAGTATCCCTTCTGTGACATAATCACTTATAGGAGATGAACCAATTTGTGGCAAATCCGTCAGATCTCCAGGTTATACATTAGGGTTATTTACCCATGCATGGACTAATTTCATCTCTCTTGCAACATTGAGGGGTTTGGAGGCCATTTAATTCGTGTGATTGATGATATTTCCTTCATCCATTTCCATCATTGAACCCTAAAATACATATTCATTCACATATGAATCAAACTCCTTATGTATGGAGTTCAATTAGTCAAAAATATTTTTATCATAATTGGATGGCAGTTTAATAAGTGCATTCTCATTGATCTAAACATCTCTATAGAACTTGTCATGTTCTATTTTATATTTTAGTGTCCTATAGACCATCTCTCTATTAACTATAAACTTTTAATTTGTTCCACGTTGGTCTCTTCTTCAAATAATAATGATCAATAAATCTTTTATTTGATGTGGTAAAAGCTTAGTAATTTCTTTCACTTCTTGTGGAAATTTGATCATATGTATTTTTGATTTATATTGACCTCTAGTTACGTGTGTGACTTGTAGGATTGAATTGACTATTGCTATCAACATATCTTCTACTTGGGTTAAGCATGCAATTTCTGGCAGCTATAGACTAGGATCCATATTGTTCAATGCTGAAAATCGATGATTATTTTTATCTTGTCAACATTTGGGGCAAATTGGACCTTCAGGTGCTCATGAGATATTTATGCTAGGACAACTTTATTGAAAAACATAAAACATATTTGGAGAAGCCAATTTTTTTAGAAGACGATGAAAAATCATTTGTAACATCTTGAAATATACCTCAATATTTCCATTGTAAATTGATTCAAATGCATTTAATGAACTCAAAAATTAAAAAGATAAATAAAATTACCTATAAGTCAACATTCCATTCAATACAAATTATTGTTCAAAATCTTAATTATACATAGTTTAATATTTGAAAAATCGTAGCAGATTTTTCACAATTTAATATTTTTAAACTGTTAGCAGATTTTTAAATATAAGATGTATTTAAGATAGGTGCCCAATGCTGTACTCAATCAAAACACCACAAATACGTTGAGAAACACATGTAGAGTGTAGATTTAATTAATGAAATGCAATTGTACATTGTCATTAGATCAAACTCTCTGAATATGTAATCCAAATTCAATCCACGCTCAGTATATCAATGGAAATATAATGTAAAAAATCTTGAAATAAATGTAAAGAATATATATTTTTATAATAGATAGAAATCAAAAAAATAAAATAAAAAATGTGACGAACCTTAAATAATATACAAATGCTTCTTTGTTGTTCTTGCTCTTTATTTTCATCTGCATTCGTTGTTTCTGCAGTTTGTACTACTTAGTTGTTTGTATTTATAAATTTTTTTTTGAATTATATATATATATATATATATATAAATAAATAATGTGTCAATTTATTTTAACATTTTCAAAAAATGTGTTTGATTGTTGTTGTTGTTGTTGTTGTTATGTTGGTCCACCAAAAATAAAAGTGAACCACTCATGTCAGTACATTCTTTCGCTGTCATTTTAGGTTACACTTCTCGACCTAATTAAACTTTTTTGTAGACAGAGATCTATGACTCAATCTTCTTGAAGGTTGTTGTTATTATTATTATTATTATTATGGTCCACCAAAAATAAAAGTAAACCACTCATGTCATTACACTCCTTAGCTGTCATTTTAGGTTATGCTTCTCGACCTAATTAAACTTTTTTGTAGACAGAGATTTATGACTCAATCTTCTTGAGGGTTATTTATTTAAAAAAATAAAAGTATTTATGGTGAAGGAATGAATCACCTTTTTAAAGCACAATGTTTATAACTAGCCATTAACTTTGGCTATTGAATTATAATGTGAGTTTCTACTTTAAAAATTATACCATAAACAATTTGTAGAAAAAAATGACGAATTAGCACTAGACAAATATAATTAAGTTAAGATTAATTGTTTGATTGTCTTTAACAATATAGATAGCATGTTTGCATTTAAAGTTTCTTAACTATGTTGAATGCTATATAAATAATGCATATTACAAGTACACAATTCACTATGTGAATAAAGAGCAAAACATCAAAACAAAACCAATTTCCAATATATTTTAATATTCAAAAAACTTGCCAACTTGGTAAGATAAATTATATTACAACAATCAATCTAAGAAAATTGTCCAAAAGAATTGACTAGTTCAAATAACCAACTCAACCATATATATTTTTTATAATAAAATTTGTCAAACTAAAAATTAATTCAAAAAAATACACCAAACAATATAGAAGATAAATTAGTCAACATGAAAAAGATGCCACATTATTATCCATCTTGAACTTGAATGCATCTTTTATAAACTTCTTCATCTTTGTATGAAATTCTGCAATAATTTCCTTCCCTGTTTTATCAATGTCTTTATTAATTATAATACTATTTTTTGAATTGAATGTCACTTTTGCACCAAACTTTAATATTTGTAATAACTCGTCTTTATTTACAATTGCATTAAAATAAAAATCAAACAATTTTATTCTAAAGACTATCATGATTCAAAATATAATAAATTTGCTTCTTTAATTTTAAATATTTGATAGCAGATAAATTAAATAAAAACATACTACAATGGAAAAAACTAGTTTTACATTCCAACCATGTGAAATACATTTAAAAAAAAAGAAAAAACATGAAATGAAAAGTAAGAAAAAAACAAATTAAAAAAAAAAGGTGTAAAAATTAAAGACGAGCCCTAAGTCCATCTTTATTATCTGCATACGTGTGATTCACTAGCCCCAGTTCAATATTCATTTGAATTTGAATTCTGCAAGAATAAACTTCCACGAAACCTCGAAAATGACAAACTGCTTGGCAACCATCCCTTAATATATTATGAAAGAAAATAAAGATGCAAGACTTCTACTCAAATTTCTTGTTAATTAGAAACCTCCTCCTCAACCAAAAGACTTATCATTCTTAGTATACTGCAGTGGGTTAAAAAACAATAATAATATTCCTCAACATGTAAGAAACCACTGTAATGCCCCTTAGCCAATGCCGCAAAATTCACGTTTGTATTTAGCACCGGCGATTTTTTTTTTTGGAAATGTGCATCAATTTACAAAACTCGAAAACAATTAGCAATGTTTGGAAGATACAAATGTTGAACACGTGAAACAAATGAAGGAACCTGCGTCAAACTACATTTAATAAAGAAGCTTCTGTCGGCAATTTTCTTCCACCGACCACAGTCAAATCTCACCCTTCTCATTCACATTTTATGCATGTTTTTTGACTGCAAAATATTTCTGGAAAATTCTAAGACCTCTATTTATAGAGGCATGTGTAATTGATAATGGGCAAGGAAGAAGACAAATGGAATGGCTCTGGTTCTGTTTGCAGCATTCTGGCTCTTCATGAATATATATTGCTGAGTGTATCATGTACTCTGTTTTGCTCTGTTTTTCTTTGTTTCTTCCTTTTGTGATTATTTCTACTGCTGTATTGTTTATTATTACTGTCTTCACATACATCCTTGAATGGTAAAAGCCTAACAACTGGTATCAGAGCCAGGGTGTTGGAAGATTTTGTGTGTGTAGGGTTTCGTTGAGCAGAGATGGAGGCAGTAGCAGTGAGCAATATGGAAAAGTTAAACGGGGCTAATTTTGCCCTATGGAAATCCCAAATGGAAGATATACTGATTCTTAAAGATCAGTATTTGCCAATTGAAGGAATATCAAAGAAACCCACAACGATCGCAGATGAAGATTGGAATACGCTGAATAGAAAGGCGATTGCAACCATCCGTCAATATCTGGCTAAAAATGTGTATTTTAATGTTGCCGGAGAGACGACAGCAGCTAAATTATGGCAAAAGCTTCATGATCTATATGAGAAAAACACGGCATCAAATAAGGTGTTCTTAATGAAGAGGCTATATAATCTTAAGATGAAGGAGGGTGCTTCTGTTGCAGAACATTTGAATGAATTTAATATTATTAATAGTCAGCTTGCCTCTGTTAAAATTGTTTTGGATGATGAAATTAGAGCAATTTTACTAATGTGTTCTATGCCAGACAGCTGGGAAAATTTGATTGTTGCTATGAGCACTTCAGCACCTGCAGGAACCCTGAAGTTTGATGATGTGAGCAGCAACATAATGAATGAGGAGCTACGACAAAAGTCAATTTCAGAAAACCAGGGAGGAGAAGCTCTAGCCCTAGCTGATCATGGTAGGAGGATTGATCGAGGCTATCTTGGACGCTCAAGATCGAGAGGCCGATCCAAATCAAAAAGGGGCAGGATCACTTGTTATCATTGTGGAAAGCCGGGGCACGTGAAGAGAGAGTGTCGAGTTTGGAAGCGAAGCCAACAAGATCAAAATCAGAAGCCAACTGGTACAAATGAAGGTGAGACCACTGTTGTAGCTACGGATGGAGATGTTTTACTTATTGTTTTAGGAAAAGATGTATGCTTGTATACCTCTAGCAGTAGTTTTGATTGGATCCTTGATTCTGGGGCATCTCACCATGTAACTCCATGCAAAGAGAATTTTGTTGCATATAATCCTGGGGATTATGGTAGAGTGCATTTGGGAAATAATCATTTTTACAGCATTGTTGGAGTGGGAGATGTCAAGATCAAGACGAAGGAAGGACAAGATATCCTACTAATAGAGGTTAGGCATGTACCAGAAATGCGCATGAGCCTAATCTCTATGGGACAATTGGATGATGAAGGCTATTTTGTAAGCTTTGAAAAAGGTGGATGGAAAATCAGCAAAGGAGCATTGGTCGTGGCTAAAGGACCCAAGATGAGGACTTTGTATACATTGACGACAAAGATAAAAAGATCAGATATGGCTGCTATTGCAAAAGAGGGAAAATCAGTAGATCTATGGCATAGGCGCTTGGGTCATATGAGTGAGAAGGGCCTAAAAATCCTCATGGGCAAAAATTTGCTACCAGGTTTGAAATCTTATAATCTTGACCTTTGTGAGCATTGTATTTATGGTAAGCAACGAAGAGTTTCATTTCTTAGAGGTGGTCATGAACGGAAGGAAAAATTGTTAGAATTGATACACTCAGATGTATTTGGGCCTATTAACATTAAATCATTAGGAAGAGCATCATATTTTGTAACATTCATAGATGATGCGTCCAGAAAGGTTTGGGCCTACCCCATGAAAAGGAAAAATGATGTATTTGAGATATTTAAAAAGTTTCATGTTGCTGTTGAAAGAGAGACTAACAAATTGCTCAAGTGCTTGAGGACAGACAATGGTGGAGAATACTGCTCAAATGCTTTCAAGGAATATTGTAACAGGTTTGGAATTAAGCATGAGAAGACTGTTCTTGGTACTCCTCAATAGAATGGTGTTGCAGAAAGGATGAATCGCACTATTTTGGAGAAGGTGAGGAGTATGTTGTCAAATTTCGGTTTAGAAAAGCATTTTTGGGCAGAAGCAGTGAGGACAGCCTGTTATCTCATAAATCGATCTCCTACTACAGCCTTGGATGGCTGCATTCCTGAAGAAGTTTGGACTGGTAAGAAGGTGAATTATTCTCACTTGAAAATCTTTGGATGTGAAGCATTTGTGCATATTCCCAAAGAAAATAGAACTAAGCTAGATGATAAATCTATGAAATGCATTTTCTTGGGATATGCGGATGGTGAATTTGGTTATCGTTTATGGGATCCAGTTAAACATAAGACTATTAGAAGCAGGGATGTTATATTTAATGAGTTAGAAATGTTTAAGAGGACTACATGTAATTTGGAGGTTAAGAAAGTTGTTGACAGGTTTGAAGAACAACAAGAAAATATCCCACCAATGCAAGAACATGGGCAGCAAGATCAAGAGTATGATGAACAACAAGAGGAGAATGTGGAACAACAACAAGAAGAAATGTTGCAGGAGCCTTTACAAGAGATTCAACCTGAAAACACAACACCACAGTTGGTTCGCAGATCCACCAGGCCTCATAAGCCTTCACAAAGGTATACATCCTCAGACTATATTTTGTTAACTGATGAAGGTGAACCTAATGATTTTCAGGGAGCTTGTAAAGATGAGCATAGCAAAGAATGGAAGAAAGCGATGGAGGAAGAAATGAACTCCTTGTTGGAAAATAGAACTTGGGAGTTGGTAAGGCTTCCAAAAGGAAGAAAAGCTCTACAAAATAAATGGGTGTTCAAGATCAAGCATGTGGGTGATGAGAAGAAGGAAAGATACAAAGCAAGGCTAGTAGTGAAGGGATTTGCTCAAAAAGAAGGTATTGACTTCACAAAAATATTTTCACCTGTTGTTAAAATGACATCCATTAGAGTTATTCTTGGTCTTACTACTGCTTTAGACTGGGAGTGTGAACAATTAGATGTAAAGACAGCCTTCCTTCATGGGGATTTGGAAGAGGAGATTTACATGGAGCAGCCAGAAGGATTCAAAATAAAAGGTGAAGAGAACTTGGTTTGTAGATTGAAGAAGAGTCTCTATGGGTTGAAACAGGCACCTCGCCAATGGTATAAGAAATTTGATTCATTTATGTTGAAGCATGGTTTTAATAGACTAGAGGCTGATCATTGTGTCTACATCAAGAGATATGATCAAGGAAAATTCATTATATTATTGTTATATGTGGATGATATGTTAGTTGTTGGACAGGATATGAATATGATTAACAGGTTAAAGAAGGATTTGGGCAGTCAGTTTGCAATGAAGGATTTGGGTCCAGCACAACAAATATTAGGCATGAAGATCATTCATGATAGAAAGGAGAAAAAATTGTCGCTGTCACAAGAAAAATATATTGAAAAGGTGCTAGACAGATTTAATATGAAGGATGCCAAGCCAGTGGGTACACCTCTTGCTTCTCATTTCAAATTGAGTGCCGATTTATGCCCTTGTGATGACAAGGAGGAGGAGGAAATGAAAAAGATCCCTTATGCTTCAGCTGTCGGTAGCTTGATGTATGCCATGGTATGCACTCGTCCGGATATTGCACATTCAGTGGGAGTAGTGAGCAAGTTCCTTGCAAATCCGGGCAAACAACATTGGCAAGCAGTAAAGTGGATTTTCAGGTATCTCAAGGGTACTAGTCATTATTGTTTATGTTTTGGCAATACTGATATGGTGCTTGAAGGATTTACAGATGCAGATATCGCTGGAGACCTGGACACTAGAAAGTCCACCACTGGTTATTTATATACATTTGCAGGTGTTGTGGTATCTTGGGTATCCAGGTTACAACCAATAGTAGCTCTCTCCACAACAGAGGCAGAGTATATAGCTGCAACAGAAGCTTGCAAAGAGATGTTGTGGATGCAGCGATTCCTAGGAGAGCTAGGAATAAAACAGGACAGTATGTGCTATATTGTGACAGTCAAAGCGCCATACACTTGGCGAAAAACTCAGTTTTTCACTCACGAACCAAACATATTGACTTGAGATACCATTGGATTCGGCATGAGTTAGAGGAAGGACGGTTATCCATGGAAAAGATCCATACAGATAAGAACCCTGCTGATATGCTCACTAAAATTCTGCCAAGCGAAAAGCATGAGCTATGTAGAGGCATGGTAGCCCTGGGGGTGACTTGATGATTACCACTTACTCAAAAAAAAAAAAAAAAAAATCTTCATTTGCTTCAAGTGGGAGAATGTTGAACACGTGAAACAAATGAAGGAACATGCGTCAAACTAAATTTAATAAAGAAGCTTCTGTCGGCAATTTTCTTCCACCAACCACAGTCAAATCTCACCCTCCTCATTCACATTTTATGCATGTTTTTTGACTGCAAAATATTTTTTGGAAAATTCTAAGACCTCTATTTATAGAGGCATGTGTAATCGATAATGGGCAAGGAAGAAGACAAATGGAATGGCTCTGGTTCTGTTTACAGCGTTTTGGCTCTTCATGAATATATATTGCTGAGTGTATCATGTACTCTGTTTTGCTCTGTTTTTCTTTGTTTCTTCCTTCTGTGATTATTTCGACTGCTGTATTGTTTATTATTACTGTCTTCACATACATCCTTGAATGGTAAAAGCCTAACAACAAATATACATTGAGATAAACGGAAGCCTCCCCTGCATACACACAGACACTTGAACAGTTGCATACACTAAACAAAAGGGTTGATCTGATGTGAAAGAAATAGCAGCCATAATAAAATCCGAGACACCCACATTCCTAGTAAAAGTTTTATCGCATCCTTTGAAACTTCACAGAACTCGTGGGACTCACAAATTTGACAAAGATGAATATCATGTAGAGGCATATTTTACTTACTATGAGAAGAGCGTTTTCCATTTTCCTTTTGGTTTTCAGCCAGTGGTTCAGCTTCACTATTAAACTCCTCATCACAAACCAAATTAATGAGCAGCGTATTGTCCATAACTTGATTAGAACTCCTTGGCATTCTAGAAGCTGTAACAGTTGTAGTATCAGGGCATACTAGTAGCCGTAATAATAGACAGCGTAGTTTTGTAATTGGAAGGAAGAAGATATCTTCAATCTCCTGGCCTCCAATCTTATAATTATTACTGCTAAACCTCCCCCAAGTCTTATGGCCATATTTGTACCGGTAGGTCAGAAACTTCCACCAGGTATGGGCGCACCTCATCCAGCATACCAAACCCATGTTTTTTCACCAAAACAAAATTTACAGCTGCGCAGATATTCATGCTCTGCCCATACACATAGTGGGAGCCCATATCTAGAGAGTCATCATGCGAATCTGAGCCGATATACGACATTGTGAAATGAAAAATATATTTTAAATTTTAATTTATATTTATCTAATTTTTTTTGGAGTTGTGTGTTTTATGAGACTATTCATTACTATGTATTATATAAATATGACATTAGTTCTCTCCCTATGTAAATAATTTCACCTATATTTTTTATTGGATAAATATTTTTTCATTTTTTATTAATAAATATATAAGTTGACAAACTAATAAATATGTTTATAAAGATAATATTAATTAAATATTAATATTAAATAAATATTTTGTATTTTAAATTTTTTTTTTTTTTTTTTTTTTTTGTTGGAGACAAGTCAAATAAAACACTGTGATCATATGATTTAATGATGGTACGTTATAATTTTAATTGAATGATTCTACTTTTCAAATATCATGATGTCTATGTTTTTGGGCGTACCTTTTTAAATTATTTTGTATTGAATGTTTATTTGTATTTTAGTAAGTATAATTGTATGATTTTGAAATTATTTATTAAAAATTTAATTGTGGGATGTGAATATTTATACCTACAAATTATTTTAATAAAAAAAGTTTAATTTTTATTAAATAAAATATTTTTTTATTCACTTTAAAGTTTGTTAATTTTTAGAAGTAATTTTTTTAATTATTTTATAAATATTAGAATGTATAAATTGTGACACTGAGTTATAATTTTTTATTGAATGAAATATTCTTTTTAGCTACTTTTTAAATATTATAATTTATGTAATTTTTGGGAAGTATTGTTTCTAATTAAATATTATTTTTATCTATTTTTAAAATATTAAGTTGTGTTAATTTTTAGATGTACTTATTTTAGTTACTTCTTAAATATTAGAATGTATAAGTTGTTCAGTATTTTAATGAGGTGAGTTATGATTATTAGAATGTATAAGTTGTACAATATTTTAATGACGTGAGTTATGATTTTTATTGAATGAAGTATTTTTTTTTACGTACATTCTCAATATTATAAGTTCTGTACTTTTTTGGAAGTACTCTATTTAGCTATGTTTTAAAGTTTATATTGAATAAAGTACTCTTTTTTATCTACTTTTAAAATATTTGTTGTGTTAGTTTTTGGAGCTATTTATTTAAGTTATTTTTTTATATATTAGAATGTATAAATTGTGCATTGTTTTAATGACAGTGAGTTATGATTTTTATGTAATGAAATAATTTTTTAGCTACCTTTTGAATATTATAGATTATGTAATTTTTTAGAAGTATTTTTTTTAGTTACATTTTTAATTTCCATTGAATAAAATATTATTTTTACCTACTTTTAAAATATTAGGTTGTGTTAGTTTTTGGAGGTACTCTTTTTAGTTACTTCTTAAATATTAAAATGTATAAGTTGTGCAGTGTTTTAATGATGGTGAGTTATGACTTTTATTGAATGAAGTATTTTTTTTAGCTACCTTTTCAATATTATAAGTTGTCTGATTTTTTGGAAGTGTTTTATTTAGCTATTTTTTAAAGTTCTTATTAAATAAAGTATTCTTTTAATCTACTTTTAAAACATTAAGTTGTGCTAGTTTTAAAAGCTACTCATATTAGTTATTTCTTATATATTAGAATGTATAAATTGTGCATTGTTTTAATGACAATGAGTTATGGTTTTTATGGAATGAAATAATTTTTTAGCTACTTTTTGAATACTATAAATTATGTAATTTTTTAGAAGTATTCTTTTTAGTTACATTTTTAATTTCCATTGAATAAAATATTATTTTTACCTACTTTTAAAATATTAGGTTGTGTTAGTTTTTGGAGGTACTCTTTTTAGTTACTTCTTAAATATTAAAATGTATAAGTTGTGCAGTGTTTTAATGATGGGGAGTTATGACTTTTATTGAATTAAGTATTCTTTTTAGCTATCTTTTCAATATTATAAGTTGTCTGATTTTTTCGGAAGTGTTTTATTTAGCTATTTTTTAAAGTTCTTATTAAATAAAGTATTCTTTTTATCTACTTTTAAAACATTAAGTTGTGTTAGTTTTTGAAGCTACTCATATTAGTTATTTCTTATGTATTAGAATGTATAAATTGTGCATTGTTTTAATGACATTGAGTTATGGTTTTTATGGAATGAAATAATTTTTTAGCTACCTTTTGAATATTATAAATTATGTAATTTTTTAGAAGTATTCTTTTTAGTTACATTTTTAATTTCCATTGAATAAAATATTATTTTTACCTACTTTTAAAATATTAGGTTGTGTTAGTTTTAAAGGTGCTATTTTTAGTTACTTCTTAAATATTAAAATGTATAAGTTGTGTAGTGTTTTAATGACCATGAGTTATGAATTTTATTGAATGAAGTATTCTTTTTAGTTACTTTTTGAATAAGATAGGTTGTGTAAGTTTTGAGAGGTATTCTATTTAACTATTTTTTAAAGTTCCTATTCAATAAAATATTCTTTTTATCTACTTTTAAAATATTAAGTTGTGTTAGTTTTTTGAGCTACTTTTTTTAATTATTTCTTAAATATTAGAATGTACAAATTGTACATGTTTTAATGATACTGAGTTATGATTTTTATGGAATGATATATTACTTTTAACTACCTTAAATATTATAAATTATATAATTTTTATGAAGTATTCTTTTTAACTACATTTATAATTTTTATTGAATAAAGTATTCTTTTTATCTATTTCTAAAATATTAAGTTGTGTTAGTTTTTAAAAATACTCTTTTTAATCACTTCTTAAATACTAAAATGTATAAATTATGTAAATAATAATAAATTATGAGTTTTATTAAATGAAGTATTTTTTTAACTAATTTAAATATTATAAATTATGTAAATTTTTGAAGGTATTCTTTTTATAGTGACTTTTTAGTTCTATTGAAATCCACCCTTCTAAACCCTACCGTAACATATTTCAACCTTAACTGGTATCCTTCCCCTCTGTATTTGGGGTTTATATAGCCCAAGCTGGAATAATACAAAACTTAGATACCGATTTTATTTTAATACAACACTTAAAGCAGCTCCTGTGCACATCTTGTTACAATGGCACATCTCTTGCAACAAATCTTCTTTGACAGCCTTCCATCTTTGTACCTCAAAGCTATGGGATTTTTGAATCTTGTTGTGGGTTTCTTGTGTGCATTCTGGGAAGTCAAAGGAGCCAATTTCACATACTCCAAGTTTTCTCATGCAAAAGAAGTAATTCAAGGCAAGAGAATATCCAGCAGAAATGGCATGCTTATTTGCTACGGTCCATCGTTAATAGCTTCATCATTGTTCTTGCTCTCCAAATTAGAATATATGAAATGTATTCCACTAACAGGGCTGCTGTCCTCCATGTCTGGATTGGGACTGCGCCAGGAAGCAAGCCCGCGCCAGCTACTCTTGGCATCTGCCTTAACTACACACTTCCTCAAAAGAGAATTGGAGGTAAGCCAACAATGTTCATATCTGGTTATTATTGTAGAAAAAAATAGAATTAGTCACTGACCAATGAAGATGTATAGTTGCAATGGAGATGGGCTACCCTACAAAAAAAAATTATTTGGCGTTGTTTAGAAACGTTTTGAGAGAACGAAATCCAGTTTTAATAGTGTGCATTCAAGTCTGTCATTATTAAAATTGTGTTGTGTAGAAAAAAAACCCAATTATATTGGCAGTCATACATACCAGAAAAAGTCAACCGAAAATCAAAATGTCAGCAAGAGCTATGAACCTCTCCTCGTACCCCTTACAGCCTTTTCAGAATGTCTCACTAACTACCCCAAATTTTTTTTTATCTGATAACATGAATAATTTTTTAATAAATTAGTAGTTCCTTGATTGTATAAGGGTTAAGTGGATGCATTCTTATTCAAACATTCTACTAACAAATAGTAAACTACAGCATTGACCTATTGAATCCCTCAATTAACCCATCAAAAAATAAAATTATAAATTAGTTACAGATGGCATTTGACATAATGAAATCATAAAATCTCTCAGTCGATGTAGTTTATTTACCCTTGATATATTAGTGTAGGTTTTTATTTTTCCTTATTTTTTAATTAGGGAAATTGTATTTCTTGTGCATACATGGAGTTTTCTTATATTTGTGGGATATGCTAGCTTATGTGGAGGTGTGTGTCATAGATGTGTCATAGGGGTCATAAGAATGTCATAAGTAACTCCCTTGATGGCAGTTACTTCTCTATTCTTAGCACCTTGCCACCACCTTTCATGGAGGAGTTATAGTCTATTCTTGGGGTGCCTTGTCCACCTTTTGTGGAGTTACTTATGTACTCTCCTATATGTATTCCTCACTTTGGCCATCTCATGTGAATCAGATTTTGGTTTTCTCCATTTTGTCTTGTGCAATTTATCTTCTTGTGTTATTTTCAAATTACTTTAGCATCTATGTGGTGTGCACTTGTTTCATCTCATGTGATCATGTCTCCATTGCACTCGCATCATCCGGATTCTGGCAACAACTCCGATATGGTATCAGAGCAAGAACGATAATCGTGTGTCTGGGTATGCTTTTAGTTCATTTTGAAATCAAGAGGAGTGGAGTTCTCTTTGTTTTTTTTTTTTTTTTTTTAGCTCTGATCTAAAATAAAAATATATATCATTTCTGGTATCATTTTCTTGGAAATCCTTGGCCTTTGGGTATCTTGGTTGTCTTCACTTCAAGGGTTGGTTCAACAGTTAGCCTGGGAGCCATTGTTGTGTGCAAGAAGCAAAGGGAGGAACAGCTCTAAGCAACCTCAGTTCCAGCAGCATAAGTCCTTCCTTCCAACCATGCCATTAGCTGTACGGCATCCAAAACAGGGTGTTTTTTCCCTGTAAATGGCACAGATTCCCTAATTAAAAGTGGCGCATCACTCCTTCCAGCAAGGCGCCTCCTTTCTACTGCCACACCAAGCTTCAGCAACAGCATTCTTTCCAAGTCTGCAGGTCGTACGGCTCACACTTCTGGTCTGCAAGTCTGTGCCAACCACGACAACGCCAACTTCTGCAATGTCTTCTTCTGGTCCATGCCACAGTCCTTTCTACCAGCAAGGTGCCACCAGGCCGTACGGTGTTTCCAGCAGGTCTATTTTTTGTCTTTTCTACAACATAAATTCTGGATTGTGCCCTTTTGGGTGCCCCTTCCTTACTTGGCGTCCCATGTGGACCCTTAGATGCTTGCCCAGCTATTCATTTCTGTCTATGCTTCATTTTTCTAGTTAAAATTGACTTGATAAAATAAAAATTAGTCAATTTGACTAAATATTTAGTTTTATAGATAGTTTTGTAATTTGGGGGTTTTCATTTTAAACTTGTATCTTCACCTATCGAAGACGAAGGGTGAGGCCCAGGTTGACGGGAGGCCATTTCTCCCTCACACAAACCTCATTTGGATTCTTCGTTTCGTACTGAATCCAATGAGTGGTTGGAAGGCCGCTTTCTCTCTTAAAATAGACATTTTTTTAATGTTTTAGTATTTTTTTTGTAAAAACACTAGTTTATGAAAAAATTGAACCTTTAATATCTTGCAAACGGTAGCTCAGATTTTGGTGCCGTTTCTTCCAAAAGTGTCTATAATTAAATTCTCCACATCGTAGGCTTGTTATTTATTAAAAACACATTATTTTATAAAGTGCCAAAAATTTGGGTCTCATGGGACGCATTTTCAGTTGAGTCCGACGTCCTATTTGTTTTAGTCTTGCATTGATTGCTCTAAGATGCATTCTCAACTAAGTCTGACGTCTTTTAAGTGTGCAATAGCATATTTAGAGGGGATCAATATTTCGAGGGGTGTGATTGCTTTTCACAACTTGCAAATCTTTGCTTTCATTCTCCTTTCTGCATAATTTCACAACTTGCAATCAACACAACTTCACCTAAATTCAGCTAAAAATAGATTCTTTTCAACTTAAACCTCTAACACCCTTCAAATATCATGAATGGAAGGTTAAAATGTCAATCATTCTTAGAAGCAAAGGGTTGTATAGGATCACCATGAATACTGAAGTAGAAATCAACATTGATGCTGAAAAGATCAAGTGGTACAACTGTAGTGATGAAGCCTATGGATTACTGAGCTTGTTTGTGTCTCCATAACTTATCTTCCATCTAGAATCCTCCTAGACTCCCAATGACATATGGGACACCTTAGAAAAGTTATTTGGCAAGCTTGACGAGATGAGAGGTCATGAGCTCAAAAATGAACTCATAAGTCTAAGTCCTAGCAACTTTGACACCCTACAGGACTTCTTCACTAAGTTTAAGGCCCTTAGATTGCAATTGAAAGAATGTGGGATAGAGAAGAAATATGATCAACTCATACTTTCTATTCTTGCAAAGTTAGGTCCAAGTTATTCAATCTTTGTCTCCACTTTCCATGCCACAAAAAGTGCCCTTGGCACTACATGGAAAATGCCTTCTTTGGATTCATTCATTGCTGACTTGACTAGGGAGCAAGATAAGTGAATTCAAATAGGCACAATGAAGTCTACTCAACCCCAAGCTTTGATAGCTGGAAATGGTAAGGATAAGACTTCAACAAAGGAGAAGAAGAAAAAGAACAAGGACCAGGAGAAGAAGAAAGAAAACACCAATCCTGTCAAAAACAACACCGAGACTTCCTCTTCCAATGCTAAACCTAAGAAGAAGAAGGTTAAGTGTGCATATTGTAAAAAGACAGGGCATGATGAACACAAATGCATGAAAAAACAAATAGATCACCTAACTCATCTTCTAAAGAAGAACAACATAGGTGTTTCTGATTCCATCAAGCAGAATTCATCTACCCAAAATTCTACCAAGGCAAAAGGCAAGGGTAAGGAGAAATAAAAAGGCAAGGCCCTTGTAGCTACTACAGCTTCTACATCATCATGGGTCATTGATTCGGGTGCTTCTCACCACATGGGCTCTTCACGAGTTGAGTTTTCATCTTTAGAGCCTTGTAGCATGACTTCAATTAGTTTAGGTGATGACACATTAGTTTCTGTTGCAGGGAGAGGATCAGTTGAAATGGAAGGAGGAACATTCAATAATGTTCTAAGTGTTCCTTCTCTTTCAACCAATCTCCTATCAGTGTACCAAATCACTCACATTGGTCAGGGTATGAGAGTTGAGTTTTTACCAGATTCAGTAGCTATCAGGGAGTTGCATAGCGATACTACAGTGGAAATGGGTAGGGCAAATCACCAAGCAAGGTTATACACTTTCTCACATTTTGCATTAGATTCTTCTCCAACAACATTGCTGACTCATTCAGATGGAGTTAGCAAATTGTGGCATGAGCGGTTTGGCCACCTTAACTACTGCTACCTTGAGCAACTTCGCAAAAATGACATGGTCATTGGCTTGCCTCGTGTCCAATTC
Organism: Torreya grandis; assembly: GCA_037957365.1. Classification (NCBI taxonomy): domain Eukaryota; kingdom Viridiplantae; phylum Streptophyta; class Pinopsida; order Cupressales; family Taxaceae; genus Torreya; species Torreya grandis. The sequence continues at coordinate 284,462 of JARHVA010009016.1, forward strand.
TCAAAAGGACTTTGCAAGGGGTGCTCCCTTGGGAAGCATCCCGAAGCAAAATTTGACAAAGGAAAAGCTTGGAGGGCTTCACAACCTTTGGAGTTAGTCCACAGTGATGTATCGGGACCCTTTCCTAAACCATCTTTCACAAGGGCCAAGTACATCCTCACTTTCATTGATGATTTTTCTAGGTACACTTGGATATATTTTCTCAAACAAAAGTCTGAAGTGTTTGAAATTTTTCTAGACTTCAAGGCTCTTGTTGAGAAACAGAGTGAGAAATCCATCAAGATTTTTCAAACTGATAATGGAGGGGAGTATGTCAACATCAGGTTTGAGCAGTTTTGCACCACAGAGGGGATTGATTTGCAACACACAGTCACTTATAGTCCTTCATAGAATGGGGTTGCAAAACACAAAAATAGGTTCTTAAAAGAGATGGGTAGCTGTATGATTCACTCCAAATATTTAGCACCACAGTACTGGGCCGAAGCCGTCAATTGTGCTTACTACATTCAAAACAGGGTTTCTCATAAAGCTTTGAAAGGGATAACACCATTTGAAGCTTGGCGTAAAATGAAACCTAATGTTGAGCACCTTAGGGTTTTCAGATCCCCAACCATGGCCCGCATTCTTAAGAAGAAATGCAAAGCTATGGAACGTTAGTCCAAGCTTTGCATCTTTGTAGGATATTTGGATGGTATTAAGGGGTATCACCTTCTAGATCTAGTCACTCATGAGTTGTTCATCGAGAGAAGTGTCCTTTTTTAGGAGAGTCCTAGAGACTCAACACTTGACTCTTCTTCTCCCTCATCGGATCTACTTCTTCATGATGATTCCTTATTAGATTCAGATCAGCCACAGCATGTTCTTGAGCTAGAGACATCTTCTTCTTCTTCGAGTTCAAACAGTGAAGACAATGATGCAGAGTCATCCACCTCTAGTCAGTCAGAGGATGAGGAGTTAGCACCTGACTTGCCCACTTTCGGGCTAGTTTGGGCCAAATAGACACTTGCGAGTGCTGGCACTTGGGCAAGAGACCACAGATGATAAAAGTACTAGGGGGATTTTCAAAGAGATCCACATGCCTTTTTTGCTTCAATTTCAGATCCACAGACTTTTCGAGAGGCATCAGGGGTACCTGAGTGAGATAGTGCTATGGAGGAAGAATATTCTTCCTTAATCAAAAATCACACTTGGGATTTGACTTCACTTCCTAAGGGAAGAAAGATGGTTTAATGTAGGTGGATATATCAAACCAAGTTTGCAGCAGATGGGTCAGTTGATAAGTACAAGGCGCAATTGGTCGCCAAGGGTTTCTCATAGGTAGCAGGAATTGACTACTCAGAGACCTTTGCACCCATTGCAAAGATGACTTCTATCCAACTCACCTTGGCTATTGCTACAATAGATGGTTGGGATGTACATCAAATGAATGTGAAGAGTGCCTTTCTTCATGGAGACCTAGAGGAGGAGATCTACATGGAGCAGCCGCCAAGATTTGTTCAGGATTCTTCCTTAGTATGCAGACTTAGAAAATCTATCTATGGCCTCAAACAGGCCCCTCGGGCTTGGTATGCCAAGATGGATTCATTGCTTCTCACAGTAGATTTCACTAGGTGCCATTCTGATCTCAATGTCTAGTTCTTGCGGTAGGATGATTCGCTCCTAATTTTGGTGCTATATGTTGATGACCTTTTGATCACTGGGAGCTCTTCATCGGCTATATCAGCGATGAAGGCATCTCTCCAGGACAAATTTGACATGACAGACTTGGATTTTTTGCACTACTTCTTTGGCATCGAGATCTCACAGTCAGATTCAGGGATTTCTCTTGCATAGCCTAAGTATGCTCTTGACTTATTGGCTCAGTTTCACATGGTTGATTGCAAGCCATCTCCGACTCCCTTTCTATCAGGAGTCAAGCTTGAGGCTAATTGTTCTTCACCATTGGTTGATGCCACTAGGTATCGACAACTTGTTGGTAGTCTCATCTACTTGACTCACACCAGGCCTGACATATCATATACAGTGAGACTTGTCTCCAGATTCATGCAAGAACCTCATGAGTTGCATTGGAAAGCAACGAAGAGGATCTTGCATTACATACAGGGTTCACATAGATACAAAATTCATTACAGATTTGGTATAGAGGTTGACTTGGTTGGATATATATAGATTCAGACTAGGCTGATGATTCACAGACTCACAAGCCCACTTTTGGTTACAATTTCTCTCTAGGTTTTGGTCTTATCAATTGGTCTAGAAAGAAGAAGAATGCTATTGCTATGTCATCCACAGAGGTAGAGTACAGGGGAGCTGTTAATGCAACTATTGAGGCTATTTGGCTTTACGGGATACTTTCTGAGTTTGGCATTCCTATCAGATAGCCCACCATGATTTATTGTGACAACTAGAGTACCATTCAGATTTGCAAGAATCCAGTTCAGCACCAGTAGATCAAGCACATAGAGATTCACATGCACTTCATTCGGGAGCTTATTCATAGTCAAGTCATTGACTTGATATTTTGCTAGTCTTCAGAGCAGGTTGCAGACATCTTCATAAAACTTTTCACTGAAAGCAAGTTCATTCATCTATGAGCTCTTCTTGGGGTACAGTCCACATCTGCAATAGCATCATCTTCAGGAGGGGCCCACTAGCCTCTTCTTTCTTTTATGTCTCTCTTTTTTTTTGGGGGGGGGGGGGAGTTTCTTTCTTACGGGTTTTCTCCTTTTCTCTATCTTATGGGAGATTGCATTTGTACATGGGTACCTCATCAGGCCTAGTTGCTGGGACCTATTTTATATTTCCACACTGCTCACCTAAGCTGCGCTTATGGGAGGTATTAGTGTAGGTTTTTATTTTTCCCTATTTTTTAATTAGGTAAATTGTATTTCTTGTGCATACATGGAGTTTTCCTACATTTGTGGGATAGGCTAGCTTATGTCGAGGTGTGTGTCATAGATGTGTCATAGGTGTCATAGAATGTCATAAGTAACTCCCTTGATGGGAGTTACTTCTCTATTCTTAGCACCTTGTCACCACCTTTCATAGAGGAGTTACAGTCTATTCTTGGGGTGCCTTGTTCACCTTTTGTGGAGGAGTTACTTACGTACTCTCCTATATGTATTTCTCACTTTGGCCATCTCATGTGAATCAGATTTTGGTTTTCTCTATTTTGTCTTGTGCAATTTATCTTCTTGTGTTATTTTCAAATTGCTTTAGCATCTATGTGGTGTGCACTTGCTTCATCTCGTGTGATCATGTCTCCATTGCACTCGCATTATCTGGATTCTGGCAACAACTCCGATATGATAAACATTAGTTGCTTGGTAATTTTGACTACTGAGACAAAAATTCTAGCGGTAAAACATTTAGAGAAGACTTGATGGTGAAGCGGACAGAAAGCTAAACATTTCTTGTCATTTGCCTGAACTTCTAAGCCCTTTCTTGGCCTTTCCAATATTTGTTTTAATTTTAATTTATTCTTTCATACATAATTTTTTTTTAATATATTTTATAAAATTTTATAATTAAATTAATATATTTTAATTTTTATTCAAGATATAATTAACTTTATAAATTTTGAAGGTACTAATATTTAGATTATTTATTTATACTTAATATTGAATTATTATTTTATTTTTTATATACACTCTTTTATAAATTTAATGTAGAATTATATCTTCCAACAAATATTAAATTTTGAATTTAGATTCTTTTTATCCTTTTTTAACTTATTTGGTTTTTGTCCATTGAAAATAATGTACTCTATAGTTAATTAGAATAGATATCTTAAATACATATATCTAAAAGATGTCAGATAATATCTATATCATGGTCCTTACATTAGGTTAAGTTATATAAGTTATTGGTGCCTTGATATTGATATCTCTCATTAGATAGATGTATTTAAGATATCTATACTAGTTGAAGAGAAAATAAATAAATAAAATGATTGAAATGTACTAATAATGTCTAAAATAGACTAATAATATGAAAAACACATAAATACTCTAAAATAATATAATTTAAGAGCGAATAAATACATCTAAATACTTTTTTTGGGAGGGGGGACAGGGGCGAGGGCGAGGAGTCTAAAATTTATACAATATTAAAATAAATTAATATACATATAAAGTAAATTTACTATTGGAATGCTTCGGTAAGACTATTATTAATGAAATAATAATTTATAAAAGGTTACATAGTAAGGTAGAGATGGTTGATATGCACAACTCAAATTCTTTGTCGGAGGAAAACACTAGTTCAAAACACGAAAATAAAGCAAACAAGATCAACTATCAATGTTGGTCAATTCATGACAAAAAAACAACACCAAAATTAACACAATCACATAAAATAAACTAGGCATACGTTGTCATCCCAAAAAGAGGCAGTGGAGAATCATCCTTTAGTGGTAAAGAATTCCAAGATGAAGGCTCTGTCAAGGGAGGATCTAGAGCAACCCAACTATCCATGTGATCTAGAGGATCTAAATAAACAATAATATCCCTCCCAATAGGAGGCTACAACACAATACCAGAAGGGATAGATGGCAACATTAATTGAGAATGATCGAAAACATATTTTTCACATGACGACAAAGACTCCATCCCACTATTGAGGGGGAGGAGAGAATTGGCTACAACTCCAAGATTGACTCCATCAACATCTGGGAGTTAGAGTTGGTAGTCCCCATGGTGGACAATCCAAGGGAACATAACTCACTATACAAATAAAATTCTCCCAGTGATCATGTAAATATTGTAAATACTTGACCTCGATAAAAAATTATCTACTTGGACTTGAATTTTAATGCAGGCCAAAGATAATATAAATATATTATTGTTAATAGAGAATTGACAAGAAAATCATTATTGTTAAATAAAAAATAATATATAGCTTTTCATAATTGAAATAAAATAATAACTCTAAAGAAATTCCATATAAAAGTTATAGAATTTGGCCAATTAGTAGAATCCACAAGGAGGGTCAAGTGCCATGCGAAAGCTTCTTGATGGCAGGATTGAAAGATACTTCATATCTACTGCCAAACAAATTGGGCTTTGGGACATGTCCAAAAAGTGTGCTTGAAAGACCTGCTACAAGCTGGACACTTAAGTTGATAAATTATAAGTCAAGATTACTTTAATTGAATATCACTTAAATTAGTAAGGGCCAAGTATCCCAGTCATGAGAAAAAACCAAATCCTTAGTATTTTGAATTCTTTTTTTTGAAGAGTCTCATATCTTTTATACCAAACATTTATACCATCAAGAGGCTTGTATTGGTCATAATAGGAGACCATCTAAGATTTTGGGTATTTAAGGAGAGACCACTACAAGATCCATCACTAACCCATTTTTAATGAGGCATAATAGACTCAAAGGATTTCTAAATGCTTTTTATCAAAAAAAGAGCCTTTAATTTTAGTAGGATCATACATGATTAATAGAGTATGGAAACCAATGTTTTTCTAATTGGATTTACTATAAGGAGATACTATGAAATACAATGATGTTGAAGGATTTTATAGGACCCATTATCTTCAATGGTTCTTACCACCCATTTAGCACATAGTGCAAGACATCAATAATTCCCATACCTACTTTTCCACTTTAAAGCCAACAAATATCCTAGGCAACTCTATGCAGTCAATACATTTATTTTGAATTAGACCAAACAAATTATCTAAGAATCTTACCCTGATTTTCGTAAGAGGATTTGAAGGGGGATAAATATGAGGAATTATAAACATGAGTATCACGCATAATTTGAGTACAACCATATAATTTTACCACTAAAAAGAGGGGTTTGGTGGCTCAATATTCCACCTTTTTCACTACTCTATTTATGATGTATTTCCACAACTCCATAGGGTTACTATCAAAGGTAAATGAAACACCAATTTACTTGGATGTTTCCCATGTATGAATACATTTCCACATGTATTGGTGCAACCAATTTGGTGTGGGCATCATACTCTATGTCAATCATTGTGTCTTACTCCACTATAGATTCAATCTATAAGATAGGCAAAAAATATTGAGACATTGCGTATAGCCTCAATTTTTTTTTATTGCTTTACAAGAGTGAGGAAGGTATCATTTGCAAAGTAGATATTTCTAATATTAGATCATTAGTCTAAAATAATAATACCTTAGAAGAGACACAACTCAACTGTATGAGCCAACATATATCCTAGAGATTCAACACATAAGATATATATTGATGGGGAAAGGGGATAACCTTGACGTATGGAGAGATAGAGGAAAATATGGTGATATTTAAGATAATTGATAGTGAGAAAAGTTGAGCAATTTTAAAATAGGGTTTGAATGGCCCAAATTGAGAATTGGCTAAAGCCAAGAACTTGGAGCATGCCTAGAATGAAAGACCATTTGATCCTGTCATAAGTTTTCTCAAAATCAAGATTGAGAAGAATGGTTATTTGATGAGAGTCCTTCACACTTTCTGTACCTTCCCACACATAAATAAGGTTGTCAAGAATTTACCTACTTTTGATAAAATAAGTTTATTCAAGTCTAACAATGGTAGGTAAGATGAGATGAAGGCAGTCAGGAAGAGCTTTAGTAAGGATATTGTAGAAGATATTTAGCATGGTGATTGGGTGTCAGCTAGTGATAAGTTACACATTGCTTGATTTAGGTATGAATTTAATATTCTCTTTACTTATTAGGGAACCCAATGGTTTTTTTTGCAAATCTTCTTTATAAATTTGGATAAGGTTGCGACCGATGAATTCCTAGGTGGGTTTATAAAACTCAAAAGGGAAGCCATCAATGCTTGAGGATTTGTCATTACTCATGAAATGAAGGGCCTTAGAGAACCCATGAAGAGACAAAGGTGCATGGCATAAATTTTGTTTGAGAGGCTTGATTTTGTGAGGAACCACATTAAAGAATTCCTACAAAGCTTGAGTCCTCCTAATTATTTCTTCCTAATCTTGAAACACTAATTTATAATGGCATATAAAAGTAGAGGAGATGTCAACAAGAGTAATGAGTCTCAGTTGGGATAACTTGATGAATTTGGTTTGGTCTTGAGCTTGTTTAGCTTTGAGAGACTTAAAAAACTCCTTAGAATTGTATCACCAAATTTGATGCCAATGATGGCAAGCACAAAGCTACACCCCTTTAGTAGCATAATTATTTGCCATTTTGAGTTGGTATTTGAGACAATCCAACTAAGTTTGTAAATAAAAGTGGAAATGGTTGAAATCAAGGAGGGAGGAAACCCTATGGTATTCTTTGAGCAAATCCTCAATCCCCTACTTTTGAATATGAAAAATTTGTTTTCCATACTAGTAGGGAAAAGTAATGGTGCAAAGGATAGCCTTATTCGATAATTTTATCCAATTGGAAGAAAAATGTGGCTGAGGTGCAAGATTTCAAACCCAATAAATGAGATGGATGGTGCTCTCATGGCAAAGGACAAAGGTTTTCATAAGGAATTGATTGCATGGCAATTTGAAGTGATTATTTCTCCAATTTACTCTACAAGTGATGGGAATGTCATCTGAGAGAATGTATTCAAAATGCATGATGATAGGTTTTACATTGATAATACAAAAATAACCTTTTTTTTTTTTTTTACGGATAGCATAATATGGTGGAGTTTATTAATGACCCTATATGCATAGATAAAAGAGTTGGCCCATGTAAGCTAAGAATTGGAAGTTACTTTATGTACTGTTAGAATCGAGGGCTGATTAGGCCCCACCAATTTTAAAAATAATACTATCAGCATTTATCCCATGTTACATCTCATCGATAGTGCACCAACCTTGTTCTAGAGACTTTCCACCATTATAAAATCCCTACACACAAGCAACATGTTGAGTTGTAGGTTGTTAGTGAAATACCACAATAGATCTTCTTTGTCAGGACCATCATTGGGGACAAGATGTTGAGAACCCGTAATGAACATCCATTAACATCAAGGATAAGATAAATAACCTATTGTGATGGATCTCCCCCCATGGTAAAAATGAAGGAAGAAAAATTCAAGGAAACCATGATACCAACATTGCCTTATCCATCATCATGTGGGGTAGAGAATTAAATAACGTTAGACTTGATGCATTTAAGATAAATTTTCCAAATAAACCCTGCAATTTAAAATTCTTGTAGACAAATAAAATCTAAGGATCCCAAGTGTTAAAAGATAGTTTGGACAAAGAATTTTTGAGAGGACTCTGCGAGACCTCGAACATTCCAAGATAAGACATTCATTGAGAAACATCATTCGTAAGAAGATCCCCTATCTATCTTCAATATGGGTTAAATATAAATAGTGTGTCCCACCTTTTGGTATAAAGGGAACACCAAAAAATGAAAATCTTCATATTTGTCAATTTGCTTATGAAACGTCAACTAAATCATACAAAATGTGAAAATTATGTAAATTAGAGAAATGTTGAATTTTAAATGTGTGTGTGTGTGTGTGTGTGTGTGTGAGAGAGAGAGAGAGAGAGAGAGAGAGAGAGAGAGAGAGAGAGAGAGAGAGAGAGAGAGAGAGAGAGAGAGAGAATGGAAATTGTGTATGTTTCATGTATAGAAAGTTTCATTGAGTGGTCAACCTCCCCTCCTTGTAACTTTTTTAAAACTTAATATTTTATCAAGATTTCATTTTTCTGCTCCTCTCTTTGGTTAACCCTTTACTCGGACTCCATAGCCATCTTGCTTCGATTCTGCATTTTTACCTTTGAATTTGCCTTTTGAAATGTACGTTTGATCGATAGAAGTAGGATTCTCAATTTTTCTTCTTACTTTTTGCTCAATCTACAAAAAATAACTACTTTATTTTTTAAATGTTAGAGTCTCAATTTTATCAACCGCTTTTAGAGATGTGACTAGATAATTATACATGTAAAAATGGTACTATGAGTTATCTTGAGAAGCAACTTCTCCTAAACTCTCTCTTAGAACTTTTAGTTGATTTTTAATTTCCCTTAATTTTGTGAGATGTTATGTGATATCTTAAACATTTATCATTATTTAATTATAATTTTTTTTCATAAAATACAAATTCTTAATCTTTGTAAGATTCTCAAATATTTCTTTTTATATTTCTCAAATTATATATATATATATATATATTATTAATATCTTGAATATATAGTTTAATTCCACCACCCATAAACATATTAACAATGACTAATAATTTATTATTCTTTCTTTTATATTAAATCAACTCTTTATTTTCAAGAGATTTCTTTTTCTTTTTCTACATATTCCCAAAGATCTTTTGCAAACAATATATTTTTACGTTAGAGAATAATTATTTATATCTAATTTACAATCTAGCTCTTAAATATTTGAAATAAAAATAATGATTTCACAAACATTGAAAAGCAAAGAGATTCAAAGTCATTAACATCATTGGCTTAAACAAGTCAACTTTTGATTTTAGGAAACGAAAAAAATCTCTACATAACCAAAGTGAGCTGCCAATGATGATCTGTGGTGAGCATTGCAGGTTCTATTTCTGCACCGTTACTCTGGTGATATGCCCTGGCAGACTGCTCAATTTATTTCGTTTTCGTATTTCTTCCAAACTGTTAACCTGTTGTACGCCCAGCAGCTCTCCGAGGGCACGGGACCACCGGCTATTGACTTGCTGTGGTTAGGAGTGGTGTTGTTTTGTATCGGCATTGCTGGAAATTTTTATCATCATTATCTGTTGTCAAGGATGAGGAAGGATGGAAAATCAGGGTATTTGGTGTCAACAGGAGGTTCATTTGATTTGGTTGTGTGCCCACATTATCTCTTCGAGATTATTGACTGGTTGGGCCTTGCCTTCGTCTCTCAAACTCGTTTCAGCTTGTTTACTGTGTATTGGACATTGTTTTATCTAGCTGGTAGAAGCTATGCAACCAGACAATGGTATCTTAAAAGACTGGATGACTTCCCCACGCAAAGGAAAGCTCTCTTGCCTTTTATCTTTTAAATTCAAGTAAGACTATATTAGCTATTTGTATTTGCTAAATTATGATTTGGACCTGTACTCACTACTTTAATGGGTCTCGAGATGATGGACAACATTTTCAATTTATTAATGTAATACTTCTATCATCAATTTTCTGATTAAAATGCTTCCTCTGATCCTTCCTAATTCTAAAGAGTTCATTTCAATAAAGTGTGATATTTGTTAGGCTTATAAAATTTTGATCCTGTGAAATGTGTTAAGTTCTCAATATCATTGTCGTCAGTCTCAGATCCTTATTGTTTTTACGCTGTCCACAATTCAATAATATTTTTATTGTACTTGTTTCAATGTACAAGTTTAGACATCTTAAAATGGTTCTTATGTATTTAATATTATTCATGTATTTGCTGCATTTGCATGTTCTATGTTGTTTTAATCTTTTAACCCCTCTCTCCCTCATTTTCAATTATCGAGTAGAAACACCCCAAAAAAAATTGACACTTCAAAAAAAGTCCAAATATTTATGGGCCTTCTTTGTCTCCGTCAAATTAGAGTGCCCTATCCTCTATGTGAAGTATGTTTTACCTTTTAACCATTTTGATGTTAATGTGTGTGTCGATAACATTTTTATTTAAATTTAACTGTTTATAAATAAATAAGTATTTTAATTTATTTAATATTGAAAAATATATTTAATATTCATAAAATATTTTTAAAGAGTTTAAAGAGATCAAGTAATCATTAAAGTATTTATTATTGATTCAATTTACATTTTTGAAATAATTTTTATTTATATAATTTAATTATTTTTGAAATCTTTTAAGTGGTATTTTTTACAGATTTAATAATATTTTTTTTATTTAGCCTTTTTGACCGTCAATATAAGCTCTTGAAGATTTATATATTGCTCAATTATATGTTAAGGAGAAAGAATGTTTTTCAAGTTACAGACATTATGGAGTCTTGATCAAATTGAATAAACATGAAGCTATAATTATGCGATTACAATTGTCAACTCATTTTTAACTTTTCGTATCACCTACCAGAAAAGATCCAACATTTTAGACTGCTACAATAAATGTCACGTGATATGTTTACACTCAATCTTAATCAAATTCAAATTTCCAAGAAAATTTCTTAACAGTTTTGAGTGAAAATTTCTAAGTTCATATTTAAATGATTGTCCTCGGATAACACATTATTAAATATTAATCATCAAAACCTTATATGAATGCCTCAATGGATGTGAAATAATAAATTAGTGTTTTTAACTCCACATTTATTATTTGACATGTAATTGTGATGTTTAATTAACATAATTTAATAATTTGTTTGAAATTTAACTATAATCGATTTATTCATTTTATATTTTGGTGAATCTTTATATTCCAACACCTCTAATGTTAGATCCACTTCATATTGTGCAACCGATCTATTTTTCTATATTATATAAGACTAGCAATTGCCCTGAAGGTGCAAAGAAACCTGGAGGAATTGTATATTTTTGTTTTGTAATTATATCTAGTACGTATTAATATATAATATATTAAATATATATAAATATTATCTTAAATAATATATAAATTGTATGAATGACAATGATCCCACAATTGTTGAGCTATTCACACAATCCATGTTGACTTTTTTTCCTTGACCCAACACAAACTTCGCCATTGCCAATTGGTTAATCAAAAACACTATAAAGAGAAATATATTAAGTATTTACATTCTAGAAGAAATAAGCATTCAAATTATGTAAACCTAAGTAACAAGAATTAACAGTCATAACAATTAGCAAAAATTTATTTCCAAAATTAAAAAAATTAAATAAGAATAAATATTTTCAGCCGAAACAAAATCCTCCTAAAATTTCAATGTATCCTAACTAAAGGCTAATGGAAGATTGATTAGATCAATGAACAAAGACCAAATGTGGTTTTGAAGATCCCAACAAAACAACCCACAACAACCAATTGGAAGGATGAAAGAGACCGTCCATGACTTGTCAAAGTGACAATAAATGTTATCATCTATTTCCCCTTTTTAGGATTTTAACCTTGCCATTTATTCCCAAATAGAGCCCCCAAAACTAATCATAAATTATAATAGCCAACTAAATGTGGGTCTCCTTCTACCCATCTCGTCAAATAACAATAACATAAAACCAAATATGCACCGACCCAAGTATAATGAAACTCATGACATCATGATGAAATAGAAGAAAGTTGCTTTCAAGATATAATTGTTGAACATAGGAAAAAAATGTGAAGAGGATCATACTCCCAAAAAAACATGACAATAGAACATGTGTGTGTGTGTGTGTGTGTGTGTGTGTGTGTGTGTGTGTGTGTGTGTGTGTGTGTGTGTGTGTGTGTGTGTGTGTGTTGTCTAGACATGGAGATACATGCATATTTTTAGTTTGTTGAAAGGGTAGAGGGGCTTTCTAAGTCTGTTGAAATCCTTGAATTAAATGGAATGCAGTTTCACTTGAGTTGAAACAATTGAGATAAAAAGAATGGTGGAGGTGTTGTTATTAGGTCGAGTTAAAGAATAGAAAAGAAAAAAAACTTGATATGGCAATAATGTTAATGATGTTGGATGAAAATGCTACTTCAGGAGGTTCAAACATTAGACATGGTGATAATAAGGATTGTATGAAGGCAATGAAGAAGGTGAAGATCATTGACGTGATGCAGAAAAGGTAGCTACAAAGAGGGCTTGGCATGGTGTAGCTTGAAAGGCTAAGATTACAAGAGCATAAGAAGTGACTATAGGAAGATACGATAATGGTAGTGGTGACTGCATCTATGAATAATCGTATGTCATATATATCATTGTATGGATATGGAAGGTCACCTGGGGCATATTATTTTCTTAGGCATCATCATCATCAATCTAAATAGTTGTCTAAATATTGATCCAATATAAATATGTTTGGTTTGTAGGTCACTTGTTTGAATCACGAGAGAAGAAGTTTAAGTGCCGAACCTGTGGCTCAATTAGATCCTTCTTATGCTTTTAAACTTCAGAAATACCATTTTTGTAACATGAAGGATCATCCACCTATTTATCCCTATGGTAGTTGTCCCTTGTAAAGCATCCATAAAGAGGCAAAATCCTTCATTTATGATGGACAATTTGCTGAAATAGTAACAATAGCATGGTCAATGATACTCCTAACTACTGTCTGATGTAAATGGCATCATGCATTACCAAATCACTTTGCACCACCAGTTCCCCCAAACTGCCACTATTCAAAACCAAGCTATTTACAATAAAATATGTCATTTTATCTCTTTGTGAGATGAATCTATAGGGCCTTGCCCATTGTATAAGCCTATGACTTAATTAGTTGTTTTGGACACTCTTAGATCTAAATGTCATAGCTTTATTTTAATTGATTTTATTCATCCTAGGCCATATGTTATTTCAATTTATAAAATCCTTCCCATAGTGTGTTTCCACTGGGGTGAACTCCTTGAATATATTTTTTAAGGATGTTATAAATAATTTTATGAATGTTTTGTATTTTCAAAATGATTTAGATGATAGTCCTTGTATGACTTATAATGATACTAATGATGAAATAAATGATTATTATTTCAAAAATAATAAAGGAAAAAATATCGACGTCATACAAGTAAAGTTCAAAAATTTGGGTTTCATTTTATATACACATAAAATCATGTTTATTCTCAATTAATTGATTCTTCCATAAAATCTAAGAAAATTTTAATATAGAGTATATGAGATAATATTGATTTATATCCATGCTATTATATTCATTCTAACATTTTTTATTTGAATGTTAGTGATGATAATGATGTAAATGTTAACACTAGATCTCAAGATGATTACTGAAATGAAAATGAAGAATATTTTAATCAAGAATATAGTTTGGTTACTTGATGATAATAATATACATTAGTGTTATAAATCCTAAAGTTCCCATAGTCTCATATTTTTAAAATATTTATAAAAAAAAACCTTCATCAAATTTCTAGATTGATAATTCTCATAAAATAAAACAAATGTATTTTTGCTATTGTATTGATTTAAAACATTTATTCTCCTTCTACTGATGCTTAAATTTACATGTGTATTGTCATTTCCATTATTTCACGTGTTCGTCATATATCAAAAAATGATATTAATTCTAATGTACTCCATGTTTTTCAAAATACTATTGCTTTTGTTACTTCTAATGATTTTATGATTCCTTCTCAACACGCTTGAAATATTCCTCCTTGATATAAATTTTAAGGGTTTATGGAGTCTAAGCATTAGGGTTTTAAAGGATCCATGTATAGTAAATCATAAAATAATTTTGTAATAAATACAACCATTGATTTGTATAATAATTGAACTAATCTAATATTTCTAAAAATAGCAATGAATGACACAAATAAGTAATTAATTAGAAATTGACTGAGACAGATGATCTAGAAGTTGAAAACTGGTGTTGAAGTATATATGAGTGTCACAAACAAGGTCTAGGTGTTAAAATATTTCTTGGATAGTAAAATTATACCTTGGACAATAGAAATAGGGTGCTAATGTCATACTTTTAGCATTAATGTCCTCTGTGCAAAAACTGTTTGATATTCTAGGTGCACCTCCAGTTGCATTTGATCTATCTATACCTATGTGGATGAGCTCTGATTCATTATTTGTGCACTATTTTGAGATGATTTAGGAGTAAAACCTACACCTCCATATTATTAGGGTATTTGAGTGGCACAAGTAGTAAAAGTGTGAATTTAGTCGTGTAGGTTGGACATCCTCAACACTCTATTGTGTTAGGAGTTGCCTACATACCAATACTTTAAGGAGGGATCAAGCCCAATGTAGTTCTCTTGATTAAGTGTTTGGTGCAAGTGCAAGTGAATTATAGTATGAGAGTTGACTTGAGTAGTGCTTTGATGATGCTTGAGATTGAAAATTTGTGTATTTTGGGCTTGGGATGGTTGTAGATGATTGTATACATAGGTAGGGCTGAATAAGGATTAATAACATTGATTATGCATAAATTATTCTAACCTTATTTGTGTATTTTTCATATTATTTCCATCTAGTGGATAAATGGATAAAAGTCATGTATTTATACTAATTTTGTGCTTGTGCAGAGTGTGAAATACATCTAGGTCGACCCTAAGTGTCTTAGGAATTGAAAAGATATCAGTTGGGGTTGAAATTTAGTAAAGGACATTAGCACTAAAAGTGGGACACTAGAATGGGTTGCTAGTGTCTAGATGGCAAAAATTGAGGCACTAGGGCCCTAAATCCCTAGGGGAGGGTTTTGGACTAATTTTGAGATGTCTAGGGATGTGTAAGGCCCACACAAAATATAAATAAGTGTCAAAAGAGGATCTAAGATAGGTCTAAGGATAAATTAGAGATGGGTTGTCTCAAGTGACATTCATTGCACTAAAGTCACATTTTATGTGACTACATTTGCCCCCTATTCTAGAAATACAACAAAGTGATATAATTAGGATAAAATAAAAATAAGTGTGTGTAGAATTACCTATGAGGTGAAGCCCATAAATCTAGGTCTAAGTGTGTGAAGTATGATCCATTGTGTATCTTGTAAATGAAACATGGATGAATTGGTCCTTAAGAGATATCAAAAATAAAGACAAAACTGAGTAAATATATAAGAGAGAGAGGAAAGGAATAAATACACCTCACTAGGTATGCAAACTAATGCAAAAACTTGGTGATATCTTATGTGTGAGCATGTAGATAGTGATCAAATCCATGAATAAATTAGATTGAGTTGATATCTTGCTTAGTCTCCGTGTGTGTGTGGCTTAATAACTCAATCTAGTTTCAAATTCATCATTGCCCATCCCTATTCAATGGATGTCATACTATGAATAACTTGGATTATATTGATGGCTTGTCTAACCCTCCTATGTGGGTTAATCAAAAACTCATGTAGGTTATGACTCCATCATTTACCACCTGTATGAAGTATATTCATTTATAATTAAAACTACACAATGTAATTGTAACTATGTAGGATGGCCCTTAAGACATTTAGAAATTTTAAAATGAAAAATGACCAAGGGACCTCTTGGGCACTCATGAATTTAGCTCAGGGACTACACAAAAATTCTAACCACTACAAATGGAATAAGGCATCAATCTAGTGTGAACCCAGTGAAAATGGTGTTTGATGTATACCGCATAGATGATTACATGGAGTTTTCCATTTCATCTGAGATGAGTTGGTGCAGAATAGGTCATGTGGAAATAATGTGCCATGCACATGCCCCCAATACTAATATCTATGCATATAGATTCTAGTATGCATTGTATCAATATGTGTTTATGTATATTTGAAACTAAAACATGAGTGGTCATGTCATGCATGATGCTCCCAATATGAGAAAACCTAGTATGATTTTTTGCAAAATTGAGAATAAACTAATCAAATATGATAACTTGTGATTGAAATTATGTAAATATAGGCTAAAATTATGGTGTTCTTCTATCAAATCTAGATTTTCCTATATTTGGGCTACTGGATAGTAGTGTAGTATCTTTGACAATAGTACACCATGCTAGTGTGCTAATTTTAGCGTTAATGTCCTTCTATGCTTTTTCTATGCAAACTAAAATTAATTTATGTCTGACTATTTTTCTATGTTTTCTTGGTTTTGTACTTTGTATTCTATGTTTGTATGTTAGAAACTGTAGTCAGTGTGCACCCAAATGGTTTGATCTCTATGATAAACCATTGTGAATGCCCCCTCTTTTGAGGGGACTTGTTATACCTATGAAATAAATGTCTTAAAAATAAAAGCTATGCATCATGTATATTAGACTAAAAATATATGTCATTTTCATAATAAACCAATATAATGTACATACATGACATCTAAAAGTAAGATAATCTAAGCATAAGTTGACAATGTACAATTTATGTTAGATATAACATTCATAAGGTTGTCAAGATATATATAATAATGTAAGCATGTGTATGAACTAAATAATATAATAAATAATTTGCATAAAATACCTAGGGGATGGGGCATGATGTCCATCAAGACACCAAAGGGGGAAGGGGAGATGCATGAGGACCTTTATGGCATCTAAAACTAGGTGTAAGTGTAGCAAGTAAGAGACAAGTGTCATGGTCATGACACATACATGAAATCAAACATAAAAAACACATCAGACACATAGATTAGGCCAAGGGTCCACAATACAAATGATATGGGAAGTTGTCAATAAATTTGAGAAATTAAAACATACAAAAACATGCTCAAATGTATAAATACGCAAACAAAAAGCAATTTGGCTTAGAGCCACATGGAAGGACATGTTTAAATGTCTCTATACACAATAAAAAAGGCACACATAAGGACATGGACACATGTCCACATCATATAAAATGAAAAAAATTTGAGTTGATATGTAGAACAATGGCATATTCAAATTCCCCTAAATAGATTTAGGAGAAAATAGAGATAATCAAGTCTAAACTAGGAAAGCTAAAAATGAAAGTATGCATGTACATATGGTACATAAGAGAAAATATGTAAATAAACTAACTCTATAGTATTAGTAGTCAATAAAACATCTGAGTAGTTTGGGATGATCAATATCAAGATATAAATAATTATAAATCTATGGTATATAGACTATAGAAAATGCATCCTGGTGAATTGGAATCTATGTAGGATGCCCCCAATGGGTGAATGTATCAATGTTGAATCTATGTATATGGCCATAGTGGGTGGATAGTATAAAATCATGATTTGTGTGATAGACCTAAGTCTTCTAAGATTCTACGAGCACTTGACAAGAATAAGTGAAGCATGTATGTATGATTTTTTTTACTATACTGCGATAACTAGAATATGTAGTACTTAGAAAGTATAAATAATGTATACATGGATATGAAAATAATTTGAATTTGTATTTTTGAGAAATATTTGAATTTTATTTTTATTTTGAACACATTATATTATTATAGTGTTTTTTGAGTAATAAGCTATGTACAAGCAATCATGAAAATGAAACTATATACAAGGATCAATGTAAGAAAATATACTAATAACTAATGAGTCACACTAGAGACTCACAATCAATGTGTCCTATATCAAATATAGGGATAGTGATCATTTATGCTATGCAATAAGGTATCTGGGATCTAAGAATTAGATGCACTGAGTGATCTATAGAAAAAAATACTTGTGGATTAGGGCTATGAATTTGAGATACTGACTAAAATGGCCTATAAACTATAGGGCTATGAAATTGTGAAGTTGAATAAACTAGCCTATGAACTATAGGGTTATTAGGGACCCATATAGTAGAATAAATTATAAATGGATTGGGTTCTCTATTCTATAAAATTGACATGTGTGATGGTGAAGAGAGAGGCCCTCTATAATCTACAACATGTCTCTAACATAGGGGTCTCCATTATATAGGTCTCCATGGGATAGTATGCATATGTGGTACTACTATAAGAGTAAACCTCACCTCCATTGGTGATTTAAATAATAATAAATGTGTGATAATAAACTTTGTGTGTTGAATGGGAACTAGTGTATGTTGTATGATTGGCTATGGAATAGGTAAAGTATACTCATATGAAAGACCCTTAAATGTAACCACCTCATTAGCATGTATATATTTAAGACATCTGTGTATGGAAGATAGAATGGATCAAAGTTGATTTATCTAAGGCCTATCCAATAACATGCCAAATATGTCAGCACTAGGTACCACTATGAATTTGGTGGCCACATGTGCGATCCAAACTTGTAATGGTAGTATTATTTCCCTGATGGATCTCTAAACATGGCAACTTAAACCACAAATAATTTTATCTATCTGAGAAATCTCCTCTAAATAACCTAAGTGTTGTATAAATGTGATAGTACACATGTTAACACTTGACCCATTGTCAAACATGATACTTTGAATAGTATGATTATCAATGTAGGATATTAAAAAGAGAGCATAGAAATCCATGTCATCGTCAACTATCTCCTGATCTAAAAAAGTGATAAAAGGTCTAGTTGACACTATAATATGATACATTGAATGATACTATTTAGAGGGTGTGCATCCATAGTTTGAGTATGGTAGGATGCTGGTGGTGGATGTGATTGATAAGTGTAGTGAACACCTAAAATGCTAGCTGTCTCATTATTTGTATGCTTGGGAAATGGATCTAAAAATATTTTCAATGCTTTTGCTTCCATTTGTTGTGGTCTAGTTTCTTCTTGTAGGAGTGCCGAGATCAATGATATTAGCTTCTATCAAATATTGTATCTTTTGACTCAAGATAATATATTTGTTTGTAGTATGGCTTGTTGCCTTATGATAGTTTCAAAAATGCATTAGGATCATAGGTCTTTGGAAGAGACCTAGTTATATCAACCTTTTTGATGGGAGGGATAGATATGACATTGTATAATCACTTAAAAGTGCTATTTGAGAGATAAAAATGCCATTTTAGACTTACTATCACTATTTTACCCTAGACCTATCTTAGATCCCAATTTTACACTTATCTAGCCTTTGTTTGGGCCATAAGCATCCCTTGTCATCCTTAAAGTAGTCCTAAACACTCATTCTTGCATTCTATCCCTTCATGCCTAATGTTCTACCACTTGGACACTAGCACTATAATAGGGATAGTAGCGTTCTAGTGTCCAAATAATGGTGCTAATGTCCTTTCCCTTTTTTTCACAAACAAATATCTTTTCAAGTCTAAAACCTCATAGGATTAGCTTATACATCTTTTAGCACTTGCACAAGCAATAGAAACGATATATACATGACTTTTATCCCTATAACCATTAGATGGAAATCATATGCAAAATACACATTCAAACTCAAAACAAGTTGTGTATAATTAATATTATCAATCCCTATTCTTCCCTACTTCTGCATACTACCATTTATAACAGTCCTAAACTTAGATTATCCATATTTCTATTCTCAAGCATATTTAAAGAACTCAGGTCAACTATCATACTATCTTCAGTTACACTTACACTAACTCTTAGGTGGGGAAAAGTACATCGAGTTTGATCCCTATTTAGAGTATTGGTATGTAAGAAACTCTAATCATAGTAGGGTGTTGAGGATATCCAACTTATCCCACTAACAAACATGCTTTTTATCTTGTATCAACCCGATGCCCTAACAACATCAAGGATTAGGGTTTTCTCACAAAAAAAATTAAGACAAGAATTATACAAGGTTTCAAAACTCATGTTCGTAAGAACATACCTCATAGATCCAGACATAAGTGTACTCAAAAGCTTAACATAATTATACATAGAGGACACTCTCATTAAAATAAGGACACTAGTACCACATATCCAATTAGGGCACTACTATTTAATTAGGGTTCTACTATTGAGGAGGGGTTCTAACATTGGGATCCTATTTGTGACACTTAGACTAGCATTTGCCTCAGTTTATAGCATTGAGATAATCTATCTCAGTCATTTTACAACTAATTTCTTACTTTCACACTATTTATTACTATTTTTAAAAAGGTCAAAGTTGGTCAATTTTGTAACAAATGAGTGGCTATATTTATTGCATATTATTACCTTGATTTATTGCAAGATTTTGTCTCCAAAAATATAGATATGCAAGATGACCTTATCAATATTATCGATGAAGAACTTCAAAAATTAAATAATGGGCAATCTTATACTCCCCCAAATAATTACCTTGTTATACCTACATTAGGGCCAACTCAAATAGTATAATAGCCAATTATAACTCAAAAACCATCAGTGACAGCTACACTTCTTATGGATAGTTCCTCCACTCTAGATGTACAATCCCTTATGTAGGAGGTTCATACTCTGCAATCTAAGGTGTTGCATCTTGAGTAGGGAACCACTAGGCCATCACATGCCTTGGATTATCGTGTTCTTTTACATACACCTTTCAGACATCTCATATCAACAACTCCTTTTACATTCAAATCCATGACACCTAAGATTATATTGTATGATGGTAAGGGTGACCCAGATCACCATCTCTAAGCTATTCACGTAGCATGTTTGGACTACGTGTCCAATGCTTAGATTTTTACTAAGTTATTCCCATGAAGTTTACAATATTATTCCTTACAATGGTTTTAAGATCTACCAAATTATTTTATCACTTCATTCAATCCATTAACATATATATTCTTAGCACACTTCTTCATAAACATTAGTGATAAGATCTCATATGATCAAGATGTACAATTGGAACAAAAATCAAATGAGCTTATTGTAGAATACATCTTATGATATAAGACTATATTGGCCAAGATGATTATCCCCATGGAAAATAAAGAGCTCCAATATATATTTGAATAGAGTACTATATGAACATTACATGAAGCTATTTTGTTTAAGAAGTTTCCAAGCTTTACAAATTTATGCCACATAGTGAAAGAAAGAGAAGTCAAGCTTCTCTATATGGCTAAACTAAAATATACCAGTGGATTAGAATAAACTACTAAGAGCTATAGTAATAATCCATATAAATTTAGGGCCACTAAAAATAAGAGTGATCCAAAGGCCACAACTAATGCAACTTCATATCCATCTTCTCACCTTGTTTTATCAGCTCCTAAATGCAGAGTTTTCACCAACCTTATAAAATTGCTAACACATATTTTAAATCAGCTCTTGGAATACAATGTCATATCTCTCCCTCCCATAAAATAGGTTAATACAACATGAAATATTCCAAATAACTATGATTCTAATACATTATGTGATTATCACAGGGCATCAGGCCATGCAATAAATATAAGCATTAACTTGAAACATAAGATACAAGATTTGATAGAGGCTAACATTATTCATGTGGGCACACCCATAGAGGTACTTAAAGTTTAGTAAATGGATTGAAAATATTTTTAGATCCATTTTTTAATCATAAAAAAATTTAGGCAGGAGACACTTTAGGTGTTTACTACACGTATCAGGCACATCCACCACCAACATCATAACACACTCCTACAGAGGAGGCACACCCACTATAAAATATCATTGGTGTGCACCATACTACAATTACAGCTAAATCACTCATCACTTTATCAGAGTAGGATAGTGTTGATGATGATTCATATTTAGATTCTCTTTGTATGAGCCTACATAGATCATCATCCTATCCAGAGTGTTATGGTTGACAATGGGTTAAGTATAATCACGTGCATTATCTCACTTCAATAACATTTGGTGTATTTAGATAAGGATATATCTCATATAGACATAATTATCAGTGGTTTTAGTGACCATTTTTAGAGCTTCATTGGGGAGATTGCACTTCTATTATAGGTTGGACAAACACATGTGGCCACTATATTATTAGAAGTACCCAGTGCAGGGTTATTTCACATGTTATTGGGTAGGCCATGGATACAATAAATACAAGACATCCCATCCACCATAGACAAATGTCTAAATATATATACATGTAAAATCAGGTGATCATAGTTGAGGGTCTTTCATACGAGCATCATATACATGTCCCATAAGAAGTTACATCATAGTTACCAGTTACAACACATTTACCAGTTATAACACAATTACCAATTGCAACACAATTCCTAGTTATAACAGAGTTACCAACTATAGCATAGTTACTAGTTATAGCTCTAAGCAAAGTTCCTATAAATACACCATATAGTTTATTAGATCCACTAATGTAAGCGAGGTCTAATCCTATAGGTTTTCCATATACGCATATTCTCCCATATAGATGATTACTAGAAAGACCCTTACATTAGAGATATGTTGAAGATTATAGAGGGCCTCCTTATCCTCACTTTATTTTGTGATCAATATTATTGAGTTATTGAGGTTTTCATCACAAGGCACCTATGTCAGCTACGTCATCTTCTACTAGATGGGTTCTTAATATCCATAAAGTTCATAAGATAACACAGTTGGTGTCACAGATTCCTAACACCACTCCACAAATAGGACTAGATATATATCACTTAATACAATAGATTTTAGGACCATAATTACCCTTTCATAAAACATACATGATCATAGTTCATTTTTTTAACATAGGCCACTTTTATAGTGAGTCTCCCATGAGACTCATCAGTAAGTATTATTCCTCCCTTTTTCTACATACTTTCCTTGTTTGTTGCTTCTTGAACATAGTCTCATTTTCATGTTGCTTGTACATATCTTATATCCAAAAAATATAAAAAATAGTATAATATTTCAAAAATACAAAAACATTTAAATATTTACTCAGAAAACATAAAATTATAGATTGTATGCATTGCCATGTTTACATTTCTCATATTTTCTAGACACTACATATGCTAGCTATCTTATTATAGCCAGTTTTATCATACATACATGATTCACTTATTCTTGTCAAGTGCTTGCATATTGATAGAAGACTTAGGTCCACTACATTGATCTAAATTTTTTATTATCTACCCACTAGGGGAATATACACTGATACATGGGTTCTTCATTTGACACATTCACCCACTTGGGGGCACCCTATACATAATTTTGACTATTAGGTTACATCTTTCTATACTCGACATCACATCTTTAACATTGCTATATATATATGTAAGGTAAAAGTGGGTTTTTTGAAAGAGGGACCCTACCCTTTACAATAAAAATTGCAAACAAGGTCTTCCAAACTAGATATAACAAAAATATATTTGTATAAAAACATCCAACAATAAACCAACACTACAACAACAATAGATAAACAATAAAATCCACCTAAGCTACACAAAACAAAGATATATCAAGACCCTTCAAAGTGCTTTTCCTTTTATGATCTAAGGGTCATATTAAGAGGTGCTAAATCCTTATTCCATCAATCATTCTTCTTTTAACCCATAGTAAGTCACTCCCCCCCATTGTTAGGATGGATAGGAAAGGAATTAACTAAATAAGGTTCTAATTGATCCAATGGAATACTTCTTCAATTCTCATATGTAATTGTCTAAAATATTTTTTCCTTCCCTCAGGAGGATGAAATTATTGCCATTGGTGCTATTATTTTTGAGCCAAGATCATTTATTTTTCTAATTTTTCTGAACCATTATCTAAATCTTCATTCTCACTTTATTTTTCCACAATTTGATGCTTAGGGAGAGCCTCCTTCCACCATGAGATATTCATAGTACACATAGAAATATTGAAATAAGAATCAATATGACCTGTTTAAAAACAATTTCTACATTGAAAGGACATGGTCTTAAAGTTAAGAGATTGCTTCTAGGTTCTATCTTGTACTAGTAAATCAATGGACTTAGGAAGATCTTTGGAAACACATATATTAACTAGTATATAACCAATTGTAGTGTGGTGAATGGAGTTGGAATCTATTGTCATAATTAATATTCTACTTAGTACATTATTTTGAGAAGATAGTTCGGTAATGATAGTTTAATTAGTTTACAGTTGTCCTTAGTTGTCACTCTTTGGCCAGTTTTATAACTATTTTCTCATTATACATATTCCTCTTTTGTTAGCATTTTTGATATCAATAAAAAGTTTCTATTCTCTTCTCAACTTTGGTATCAGATCTTATTAAGGCGTACTATTCAAACCCTATAGAAATATCCTAGAACATAGTAGAAGCAAGTCATAGCCCATAAGGAAAGAATATGCTTTCTCATCTAGTATAAGTGTCAACACCAAGTATACCATTGTAAGATACTACAAAACTACTGGAAGAAGTCCTTGTTCAACGTAGCAGAATAGTAGAAGCAAATCACACATGGTAAAAGTGGAAACACACAATGTGGAGATTAAAGTGACACAATAATCTGTTAATTAGCTATAGAAGTAACCAAGTAGCCAAGGAAAATAGGAGGTTGTGAAAAGTGGTAGTTGGTAAATAAGACATCGACAATCTTCAACTTGATGAACTAGTACACCAGGGCCTCCTCAACTATTTACTATTCAAAATGAAGTGTCGGGCTCAGAATATTGGTAAAAATCTTGAAAAAGGCTATAATGTAGATGATGAATGTGAAGAATAATGCCCCAACAAGCATCTACATTTAACTGCATGAGCATACTGAGCCCATCTTTTTATGACATACCATTGTTGATGAAAATAGTTTAAAAACTTTATAAAGGTGAACTTCTTTGTAAATAAATAATTTTTATTTATTTTTAATGAAACTTTGATGCAATATTTCTTATTCTAGCTTGTATTTTATTGAAAAAATAAAGTAAGTAAACATATAAATATGTTTACACCCAAGTTGCTATTGTTAGATACCCAGCTCTTGAAAGGGCCAAATTTTACCACATGGAAGACAAAGATGCAAATGATTATTCAATTTGAATAATTATGGGGCATCATCACTAGAAGAGTGACCTATCCTACTGGCCAAGATGAACAAAAGAAGTTTGACAAGTCAGATGTGAAAACACTCATGCTGATAACTCTTAGTATTGCTAATGAAGTACAACCACATGTTCACTATGCACAAACATTGAAGGAGGCATGGGGCATTTTATCCACAATATATGAGGTGAAGAACCAAATAGAATTCTACATTTTCAATCACTTCTTCATACACTGAGTATGAAATCAGGTGAAAATGTTAAAGAGTTCTTACATCAGGTTGCAGAATTATGAGCATAACTTGTTGCACTTGGAGAAAAGATCGAGGACAAGATGGTATTTCTGATCACACTGAGAGCTCTCCCATCTTAGTTAAACATGTTTGTTATGACACTCAACATTACCAAGCAAGTGATTTCATTCAAAAAACTGGTCAATTTGCTTCAACAAGAGGAAGCAATACAGTTTGTGCACAAAGAATTTAAGGATAAAGCCTTGATCTCCAAGAAATGGGGTTTAAAATTCAAGAAAGGACCTCAAAAGTAGCCACAATAACATTAACAATAGAAAAAGTCTAAGAAGCTAAAGCAGTGGTGTTACATTTACAAAATCCACATGCACAATATTGATCATTGTTAGTATAATGCCTTGGCTCAAGGCCAATCCAATCATGAGGGATCTTCCAATAAATAAGATTCAAAGAAATCTAAGAGATGTCCTCAACACTAGAATAAAAAAGGGCATATAACAACGCAAAATTAAGAAGATAATTCATCTGATGATGAAGTAGTAGAAGAAATAACATATGGAGCCCATGATGATCTTGTACTAATCTCCCAAACCTTGACAATAACAAGCAAAGTTTGGTTAATAGACTTTGGTACTAGCAAGCACATGACTGGATGTAAAGAACTCTTTGATTCACTAAGGGATCACACAACTAGAGATCAAGTTTGAATTTCTAATGATAAAGAGTACATTGTCAACAGGAATTAGATGTGTCACCATTCCTCTCAAGATAAGATGTTATGTTCTCAAAAAGGTACTCTATGTCCTTGGTTTGATAACAAATCTCTTATTTGTCAATCAATTATTGAATCATAAGATAAAAGTAGAGTTTCTAGTCCAGGAAGGCATCAAATCATGTCTCATTTTTTGAGAACATCAGGATCTTGCTAAAGCCTTTTTTAAGGATTGGTTATTTGCCTTAGATTTAGTTTCAAGCAGTGAAGTTGCATGTGCTACCTCTACAATGGAATCCACTACACTTTGGTACTACCGATATGGGCATCTATCTATTGGTTCCCTCTTCCAGCTTAGTTCCAAGGCAATGGTACATGGAATTCCTTAGCTTTCCAGTTCTTTGCCAATATGTTCTAGTTGTCTTGCAGGCAAAAAACATTGGGTTCCATTTGAGCCAAGTTCCTCACATGCCAAAGAATGACTTGTTTTGGTGTATACTGATCTATGCAAACCCATTCAAGCATCCCATCAAGGATTCAAATACTTTTAGTTATTTGTTGATGACTTTTCTCGCAATATTTGGGTCTTCTTTCTCAAAAATAAGAGTGAAGCTCTTGCACATTTTAAGACCTTCTATCAGTGTGTTGTTACATAGTTTGGGAAGAAACTTCAACTCCTCTACTCAGATCAATGGGGGGCATTCACATCAAAAGAGTTAACAACATTCCTAAAGCAAACAAGGCATTAAGCAACACCTAAATACTCCCTACACACCTCAACAAAATGGAATAAGAAAATGATGCAATCACTCAGTCATGGAGATGGCTTGTTGCATGCTATCCACTACAAAGTTAATGACATAATTATATGCATAATTAGTACAGATAGTTGTCTATCTTCTCAATAGATCACCAATAAATATCTTGCTAGACAAGACATCTAAAGAGGTATGGAGTGGTCATAAACCTTCTATTTATCATCTTCAAGTTTTTAGTTGTACTTATTATATGCATGTTCTAGATAGAAAGAGAAAGAAGATTGAACCAAAGACCTTCTAGTGTATTTTTTTGGGGTATAACACTACCTCCAAAGAATACCATCTCATGGATCCTCGGATGAAGAAGATTTATAAACATCATGATGTGGTCTATGACGAGTCATCATTTGACTCATTCGCATAGAAGGAGATAGACTAGACCACCTCTCATAGGCTCTTCCCATAGTTAGATGATGAACATGAAGAAGTTTAGCTATAAGAAGGAGAATTATTCATTAATCTTGGTACTCTATAGGGTAGTTATTCATCAAATCAACAACCACAATGACATCTTAAATGGTGAGATTCCAAAATAAATGACTCACACCTGAGCTCTCCTTTAGACACATCATCAGGAGTTCAAATAAGAAGACAAGCGAGAGATGAAGTCAAACTTGCACTCATGAGTTCAGTGGTTGACAACACTGAACTAGAGATAATTCGAGAGGCCTTAAGTTAACCCTAGTGGAAGAAAGTTATGGATGAAAAATATGATGCCCTCATCAAGAGTGTCATGTGGGAATTGTTGATCTACCTGTAGGGAATAAATCTATTGGCTGTAAATAGATCTTCAAAACAAAGTACAAGGCAAATGGATATATCAACAAACACAAAGTATGACTTATTGTAAATGGTTATGCTCAACAAGAGGGCATTGATTATGAGGAGACCTTTGTACCCACTATGAAGATCAAAACCATCAAAATTATCTATGCATTGGTAGCACAATATGGATGAAAAATTCACCAGATGGATGTCAAGAGTGTTTTCCTGAATGTTGATATGAAATAAGAAGTATACATGATCCAATAAGAAGGTTTCATTGATGATAAACATCCACATAAGGTATGTCATCTAGTTAAGTATCTTAATGGAATTAAACAAGAACCTCGAGCATGGTACATAAATATAGATGATCACCTATTGTAGCATGTTTTCATTCATAACCCCTTTGATTCCAATTTGTATATCAAGAAGGTTGGTATAGATATTGTCATTCTTGTCTTGTATGTGGATGATCTTGTGATCACTAGTAGTTCAGATGATCTTGTTGATGTAGTAAAGAATTACCTAAATAAATCCTTTGATATGACTAATTTAGGGATAATACATTATTGTCTTGGCTTGGAGATATGGAAGAAATAGAATCACATCTTTATCTCCCAGATGAAATATGCTAAGACACTCCTAGAAAAGTATATAATGTCAAAATATAAACATCTTTTGACACTGATGGAGAAAGTTTTACAATACTCTCATTTCCAATATTCCCCTCAAGTGGATGCAACTCTCTATAGATAGCTCATTGGGAGTCTCATCTACTTGACGTACACCAGTCCAGATTTATGTTTTGTTGTGAGCTATCTTTTTAGATTTATGTAGGAGCCAAAGAAATGTCACTAGGTTACAACAAAACATGTTTTGAGATATGTCTAAGGCACACTTGAGTATGGTATGGAATACGAGAAGAATAGTCAAATCTTCTTCTACGGGTACACTAACTCAAACTATGTTAGATCTGTTGATGATAGAAAATCTACTTCAAGATACATTTTTCATCTTAGATCTAGACCCATTTCGTGGATAATCAAAAAGTAGTCTATAGTTTCCCTCTCATCCATGGAAGTAGAGTATCATGCCACATAAGGAGCTATGTGAGAGGAAATATGGATAGGTTGCATTTTTTCTGATATGGAGATTCTTAAAGATCAACCACCAATTCTATTATATAATAATCAGGGTGTTTTAAAACTTGTGAAGAATCCAATTTTACATGAATGAACCAAACACATTGAGGTTTAGTGTCATTACATCAAAGAACAAGTTTTGAACCACCATATTTATCTCTAGTACTTCCTGATAGATTCACAAAATGCAGATATTCTCACCAAGTCTCTTGGCAAGGTGAAATTTGATCTATTTTGGGGGTACATTTGTAAAAACAATGTAATAAAGGGGGGAATATTGGCATAATTAATATGCTACTTATTACATTATTTTGAGAAGATAGTTTGATAATGATAATTTAGTTTGTTTACAGTTGTCCTTAGGTGTCATTCTTTGGCTAGTTTTATAAATGTTTTCTCATTGTATATATTCCACTTTTGTTTGCATTTTTGATATCAATAAAAAGTTTCTATTCTCTTTTCGTAGAATCCACATATAGACATTTACCCAATGAATCACCTATTTCTTTGAAATATAAAGGAGTCCAAAATTGTAAGGGTAAAAAGGCTAGCTTTATCCAATTTGGTCTAACATCAAAGTCCTCAGAGTGGGGGTCGAATGATGGAGACCATGTTGTAAAGGCTATGACATGATTATTCCATGACTAAAAAGGCCTTTAAAACACAAAATTCATATCAACCACTAAATCAAAGAGAATCATGAGAAAAAAATTTGCCCATGGAAAAATATGTAGGTTACCTTCCATTATAGGTAGCCAATTCTCCTTAATCCATCCTTTCATATCTTGGAGAGTCGACTAGAATTTATAAATCTGAAAATCATCCCCAAATCTAGTATAATTTATTCTCTTTCCAGAAGAGTCTAAAGTTGTTCTCCTTCAAAGGAGATGGAGGGGTTACTTTTTGATGGTATCAATGGCTTAGAAATGACCTACTTCAACTTTTTGACAACTGTAACATAAGACATATGCTTGTCCCCTTTTTTTTATATTCAAAACCCCAAAAATGAGTAATAGAGTTGATTTATTTTTTGTGGCTTTGGCCTCTGACACCCCATTCAGAGTAAATTTTACACCTGAAAAAACCTCCTCGTTCTTACTGTAAGCAGTCAAAGTCTCTTGCATAGAGTATTCATCTCCCATAGCTCTATTCTTTTGGATAGAACTTATAGACATTTTAAAAAAATCCTTGTCAAATGAAGTCATCAACCCTGCAATAGTAATTGGATAAAACTATGCAGTCACTCTAATATCTTCCTAGATCTGATCTAAGATGTCATCACCACATCCTTTTTCTCTGAATACTCAAAGCGTCACTTAATATTACTCATGTTAGTATGTATACTACCCTTACTCATATTTTTTTTATCAGTTATTACTACTTTAGACTCAACATATGTAAATCCTAGCTCTTACACATATTTGTATTATATGTTTATGTATAATTTAATTTCTAGATTTGCTAGTTTAGAATTTATTGTATCTTTATGCTTATTATATTTTATGGAATTTTAATATGCCATTATTTTTTGGTTCTATGCCACTTATTTTCATATGTATGCTTTGGATATATGCCCATGTTCTTGTGTGTGCCTTTCTAATTGTGTATGTAGAGATTTGAACATGTCTTTCTATGTGGATCTAAGCCAAATTAGTTGTTGCTTATGTATGTGGATATTTAAACATGTCCTTATATGTTTTATTTTCTCATATTTATTGGCATGTGCCCATGCCCCTTATATTGTGGCCCCTTGACATGCTTTGCTTGCCTCATGTGTGTTGTATGTATGTTTTATTATATTCATCATGGACATGACACTTGTCTCTTACTTGTTATATGCTCCAACTTTAAACTCCATGAGGTACATCATGCATTTTCCCTTCCTACTTGGGTGTCATAATGGACATCATGCCCCATCCCCTTATGTAGATACTTAGTTATTACTTAGATTTGTTGTTACATACATTTTTATATCTATCTTGACACCCTTGTGAATGTTAGATATAACATACATTGCACATTACAATATTATGCTTAGATTATCTTACGTTCCAATGTTATGTATTCATATTATATTATATTATTATGTAGATATCATATATGCTCTAGATAACACATATCTTGCAGATCTTTTTCTTTTGTAGATAATTCTTGCATAAGTTCAATAACTCCCCTTAAAATAAGGGGAATTAATAGGGGTTTGTCATAGATATCAGGATCTTATAATGTATACATAGTACATTTTTCAACATATAGGCTCATATTAAAAAAATCAGACTCAGGTAAACACTATGGAAAATAAGTGACACATAGATCAATATAGTTACACATAAATTAGAGTAAGACACTAACACCCAAATTGGGACACTAGCACCACATGGCACTACTGTCCAACTTATGGCATGACTATCTAGTAGCCTTAGATTCAAAAAAACCTAGATTGACTAGAAAATTATAATAAGTACAATACATGCTTGCATAGGTTCAATTATAGATTTATTAGTTTCACTTAGATTCATACTAGTTTAGCTCAAATTCATACCAGTTTATCCAGATTAGTGGAATCATGATTGACATGACCATTCCCATTTAAAATTTAGATAATAATATATAGATTATTATAACTCAGTCAAAAATCCATATGTTTAGATATTAGATTTGGGGGCATGTGGGTGATACATTGTTTACATATGCTCACTTACACACCGGTTGATTAGATGGAATGATAAATTCCTTGTCATTCTCTATGTTGTATATATTTGACATCATATTCCATGCTATACACTAGTTTCATTTATTATTCCATTTGTATTAATTATCATTTTTGAGTGGCCCAGATTTGCCTAATATACATGAGTGGCCACGAAGCCAATATTCCTAGTTAGACATTTCTAATTACATTATATAGTTTCAATCTTATATGCTTCTAATACACATTGGTGGGTAATAATGGAGTCATAGATTACTTGAGTTCTTAATCCACTTACATGAGAGGTTTGGACAGACCACCAATCCAATGCAAGATATTCATAGGTCATGATTCACCAGGTAGGGACGGGCAATGATAGAGTCAAAATTGGATTGAGTTCTTGATCTACCCACATATGAGGATTGAGCAAACCATCAGCTCAGTCTAATATAATCACCAATTGACCACTATATGCATGCACACACATAGGTTTCCACTATGTTTATACATTGGTTCACATACCCAATGAGGTGTATTCATTCCATTCCTCTCTCTTATCTCTTTACTGAATTTTACGTAGTTTTACTTCTTTGCTGAAATTTGTCTTTGATTTTGATATATCTTAAGTAAATATTTATTTATGAATGTTTCACTTATACGACACACATCAGAGCATGTTTCAGATACTCAGACCCAACTTCACGTACTTCACCTCTTAGGTTAGTCCAAGTATGCTTTTATTCCTTTATCTTAGTCATTTCACTTTGTTGCATTTCTAGAATAAAGGGAGGGGGAATGTAAACACCTAAGAGTTAAATATGAGTGTTAAGAGTGCTAATTTATATTACCTATCCCTACCTTATTCCTATACCTATCCTAGAGCCTATTTTCACACTAATCTAGCCTTTGTATGGGCCATAGGCATCCCTAGTCATCCTTAAAGCAGTCCCAAACCCTCATTCTTGCATCCTGGCCATTCATGCCTAGTGTTATGTCACTTGGAAACTAAAGACATAAAAGGGATCATAGTGCCACATGGCTCTAGTGTTCTAATAATGGCACTAATTTCCTTTCCCTCCATTTTTAATAAATAGATATATTTTCAAATTTGAAACCTCTTAGAGTTCATGTAGACCTCTTTTATCACCTAAACAAGTAACAAAATAGTATATATACATGAATTTTAGCCCTCTAACCACTAGATGGAAATTAGATGAAAAATACACATTCAAACTTAGAACAACTTATGCAAATTAAGGTTATCAATCCCTATTCTGACCTACTTTTACATCAGTCTTAAGCTTAGATTACCTAGATTTTAGTATCAAACAAAGTCAAAGAACTTAGGTTAATTATCGTACTACCTTCACTTGCACTTGCACCATAACATATTTGGGGAGAACTACATCATGTTTAATCCATATTTAGAGTATTAGTATGTAGGAAAATGTCATCATAGAGGGGTGTTAAGGATGTTCAACCTACCCAATGACAAACATAGTTTTCAGCTTGTATCAATTGGATGCCCTAACAACATGAAGGATTAGGGTTTTCTCAAAAAAATAGTCAAAATAAGCAAAATAAAAGGTTTCATAACTCATGCACATAGGAATAGACATCATAGAGCTAGACACAGGTATACTCAGAAGCTTGGGATAGTTATGCATAGAGGACACTACCTCCAAAATAAGCACACTAGTGCCACATATCCAATTAGGGTGCTACTATCTAGGAGGGATTATTACATCAAGATCCTATTTGTGACACTCAAACCAACCAATACCTTAGTTTCCAACCTCCAGATCATCTATCTCAGTCATTTTTTGTCTAAGTTCTTACTTACAATATTTATTACTATTTTTAGAAAGGTCAAATTTAGTCAATTCTATAAAAAATAAATGGTTGTATTTATTGCAAATTATTACCTTGATTTATTATAATAATCTCTTTAATAACATATGATATAATACATTAAGTCCTATAAGGTTAAAACACATTGCATTCCTAGAGTCTCTGTAGAACTCATGATGGAGACTAAGAGTCGTGAAGGTTCTCCTTGGAGGAGATAATAAAACCAAGTGAGGTGGTGGATCTTAATCTATATTAACTATCATTTTTGAATCATTATTTTTTTCATTGGGCTTTACCTTGTATGGAGGATTATTAAAACTCTTACTATTTAAATCTAATCTAGTTGTGTACTTTAGTTTGCCCATGGAAAGAATATTAACTTCCCATTATTTAATTTTATGGCATACATCTATAAATAATGTAAAATTCTTGAATAGGATAACTTCATGCAATGCTAGTAACAAAATCTTTTGGAATATGTGTTGGATTTCTCTATCTTCCATGGGGCTAGTCATCTTTGTTAATAGAGTTTTATATTGCAAGACATACTCAAATTTAGCTCATTGGACTTTTGTTTGAGTTGTGCCACTTGGAATAGGAAACCTTATCATCGATGTTGATTGAAAAGTGTGCCAAAAACATATCTTCTAATGTGTTGAATGATTTTATGGACTTATTAGGAAGATCATTTAACTATTATATTGCATCCAAGTCAATCTAACGAAGTGGGAGAAGTGTCAAGTTTTGATTCTATAGGAATCTCTTGAAAGTGAACACTTCTCTCAATGAATAACCCATATGTAGTTGGATGAAGAATGTGGTACCCCTTGACACCATCTAGATAACCTAAGAATATTTAAGGATTAATTTGAGGTTACATAACCTTGTATTTCTTCTTATACATATAGGTCATCACTGGAGATCCAAAGACTGAAATGCTCAATTGTGGGTTTCCTACTATACAAAGTTTCAAATGGATTTATGCCTTTTTAAAATTTATGGTGATCCCTATTCTGAATGTCAAAAACACAATTGATTACTTTGGCCTAGTACTATGGTGAAAATAACTTAGAGTGAATCACATAGTCTACCATCTCTTTCAAGAACATGTTCTTACATTCTACAACCCTATTTTCTTGAGGACTATGTAATTATGCACTATAAATAAATCCCCTATGTTGTGTAAAATTTCTCCAATATATTATTAACATAGTCACCCTCATTATCAGTTTTAAGAATTGTTTATGCATTTCTTAGATTTTTTCTTTATAATAACTTTCAAGTATTGAAACTTGTTGAAAACTTCATATTTTTTCCAAAGGAAGTGGACCCATGTGTACCTTGATAAATCATCAATAAAGGAATGAACATACTTATCCTTTTTAAAAGATAGAGTTGGAAAAGGCATAGATACATCATTTTATACTATCTTTAATGCATGTGAAGCCCTTCAATCTTTGCCTTTGTCAAATTTATCTTTGGGATGCTTCTCAAGGGTGTAACCCCAATAAGTACCATTAAATAAATAGACTCAAGGTAATCCTATGACCATGTCTTTTTTACCAAGTTATTCTAGGTAGTGAAGTTGAGGTGGCCAAACTACTAATGCCATAATTTTCTAGCTCCATTTGAATAAGTTAGAAATGCAATTGTAGAGGAATCAGGTGAAAAATGTGAGAAGGTATATAGCTTGGCCTCATGGTCTAGCCTTCCCACTACTACTATAGAGTCATTGTGAAACTCTATGATGATAACTAAGTCTGGTAAAAAATCAACCCTCGAGACCTTAGTGATATGAGTCATTTGTTACACTGATAGGATATTAGTTGAATGAGATGGAACACTTAGAACAAGATTGAATGTTAATCCTTCCATTTCAATAGACCCTCTCCTTGAAAATGATACATAAATGTCATCACCCAAACTCATTAAAGACATGCTACATAGTTCTAAGGAATAAAAATTCACATGTTAAAAACCTTCATGGTGGTAAACACTTGAGTCAATGACATAGAAGATGTGGAGCTAAAACTACTACAAGATCTGTTCTCTTTTCTTTATTTTTTCATTTGTCTTTTACCTTAGAATAATATTGAGTTTATGAATTCTTCTTGATAGACTCAGGAACACCTATGTTCTTTTCTAGAATATGAGTTAGGTGGTTAATTTATTTTTTCAATTACTTATATTCCTCATGCCCATTTTTATTATAATAGTCACACTTAACCTTCTCTTTATTAGGTTTATTATTGGAAGAGAAAGTTTTAGTAGTTATTTTGGCAGAATTTGATTCTTTCTTATTCTCTTGATCCTTGTTATTTTTATTCTTATCTTTGTTTGTAACCTTTGTTCTCCCATCTCTAATAATACTTGCTTAAGGTTTTGAGTACTTCAATGCACCCATATTTATTGACTTGTCTTTCTCTCGAGTCAATTCAGTAACAATGGAATATAAAGAGGGAATTTTCTATGTTGCGCCTAGAGTACTTGTAGTGGCATGGAAAGTACATATAAAGAATAAGTAATCATGACATAGCTTAGATTTTATATAAAAAATAATTTGGTTATTTATCTTCTCTAGTACACATTATTTCAAGTGTAATATAAAAGATTTGAACTTGGAAAAGAAATCGTGAAAGGTGTCAAAGTTGCTAATACTTGGGATGGTAAATTCATTTTCTAGTTCATGACCTCCCATTACATCTTGATTCCTAAATATTATTTCCAAAATGGTACACACTTCACTAGGTTTTTTGGCAAGCTCTATATGAAAGAGGAGATCAAGAGACATAGAAAGACATAGCAATGCATTGGCTTCATCACTAGGATTGTACCACTTAAGTTTTATTGCATCTTTAGTTTGTTTAATTTATAAACCCATTGTAATGCAATGCAAAAAAATTCTCCTTAGAATAGTTTTCATTTTGATAAACACCATCCACATAATGTATTCAAACAATATAAGGAAATATTCACCAATAAAATATATTTTATTAACTAAATCTAATATATAATTTATATGTGCAATCAATAATCACTGCACAAAATTATGATTTCATAAGAGATTATGTCTCCACCAGCTATAAATAACTGAATTTGACCTCCATTATAAATAAGGACATAAAGGTTACTTATATAGGAAAATTAAGAATGTTGAACATGGTCATTGATGCTAGAGTCATCATTGATGTTCAAGGTGCATGATGTCATGATGCATTAATGAAAAAGAGGTTAATTTTTTAGATTGGAAGATGTATGGATTGAGTGTAGAGCATTTAGGACTAAGAGGATGTTGTGAAGGGTTGATGTTAGAGGTTTTTCAATGATGTCTCCAAGGTGATAAAAGATGTTGATGAGGTGTCATGTGTGCTAGGATGATAATGACAAAGTGTGCTTCAATGATCTTTAATGTTATTACATGGTTTTTCAGTGTTTGAATTAGATAGGAAATTGATGTATGATATTGATGATATGGACATGTTTCAAAGACCCTATGGGATGTTATGATTACTTAAAATGCTTATGGAAGTGAATGGAATTCGTCACAATAGTCATATGAAGGTCTAAGCTCAAATAGTCTTCTTAACAGATAAAGTTGAGTGAGCAAATTGATGACATCATATTTCACAAGTGTGAAGGTTTTAAGAGCATCAAGATATGTGGATGGATTCCCCTATGTGAGGATATCATGTGGTTCAAAGTTTAGGTTTGGATATTGAGCATAAAAAAAGTTATTAAGGTTCAAATTTGGCCTCTCAAACAAAATTTACCAAGTTCTCATACTTAGCCAAAGTTGTGATATGAAAGATCTAAGACAAACATTAAATCGGATCAAAGATCTAATGGTGAGAAATTTATCTAACTAGATAAGGATCCAATGGAACACGTGATCTTATCAGATAATGTTCAATGATGCATGTGAAGTCAAA
Organism: Torreya grandis; assembly: GCA_037957365.1. Classification (NCBI taxonomy): domain Eukaryota; kingdom Viridiplantae; phylum Streptophyta; class Pinopsida; order Cupressales; family Taxaceae; genus Torreya; species Torreya grandis. The sequence continues at coordinate 321,903 of JARHVA010009016.1, forward strand.
TTGTCAATGGATGCTCAGAAGGCATGTGATCATGACATGTGTGTCTATCTCATTAAGTTGATAGAAGATCAATAGCGCATGCTTATTTATACATATAGAGATCAATGGAGCATATTAAGTCAAAAATTTAATGTTCATAGAAGGCAAACAGAGCTGCCAAGTGGCATGATATTGGAAGTGAGGATCTAAGATCAATAGTGAGCATTACAAGGTGAAATATTGGCTAATATGAGGAGATCGATGGTACGTATTTATTCAAAATTTTTAGGGAGAATAAGATCAAATCAAAGTATCTGATGTTTAACATTTGCTCAATGACCATTGGAATTTAAATAGTTTAATTTATGAGGGAAAATTAGTCTATAGTTTTTGAGCTATATCTTTTCATCCATGACAACTTTCATGGTGGTGTAAAAATAAAAGTTGAAGAGGGATTCAAGGTACATCCATAGAATCTAGTTAGAAGGTTTTGTAAAAACAAAGTTATTGAGCTCGAAAGTTGACTATGTATTTGACCATGTTCTGTAAGTGACCCAAGAAGGATATTTGAGTTGTTATTGATAGTTTCTTGATGTTTCAAGATGAATTAACTATTGAAGAGTAGTGTATACTCTATGAATACTATATTTGTGAATTTTGGAGGTTTGAACAATCCATATTTAGTGTGAAAAATTTATTAGAAGTTGATTATGTTTGTTGAATGCACTAGCAAATTGAGTGACCATATTACAAAAGGAATTTGAAGGTGAATAAAGCTAAATTGAAGAAGAAAATGAGCATGGAGATATTATATAAGTCTCTAAGGCTTATGAGAAGGTGTTATTTATCATAGTTTTCCCCTGATTAGTTATGTGAGTCAAAATAGGTAGACTATATTTTTACTATATGTGACCAACTTGAGTGGTCATTTTAAGAGAGCTGAATTGAGTGCTTAGAGCATATGTTGAAGTGTCTAAAGAACATGGAGGTGTATTATAGGTCTTGAAGGTTTCAGCCATATGATATAATAATATTTATATGAGAAATATTTGATTAGTTAATTCATAAGTCTGAGATTGTGTTTTCTATACATGGAGGTCTAAAGTGCAAGGATACCTAATTGGTAGGTTCAAGTGTTGAGTTGGTGTTCCAAGTGGAATGGACCCATGAGGGAGTTAGCAAGGGTATATTGGAGATAATGTTTATGTGTTATAATCATTGGAAAAGGATGAATGTGGTACAAGTAGTATCACATGTAATGTGTGAGTATGAAGCCCTAATTGCTTTAGGTCTCACCAAGACCTAACGATGGTTTGGGGCTAAAGAGGCAATGAATTACCTATGAAGAGTGTGGTTTTCACATGTAATGTGTTTATAGAGCTATGCTAATTGAGGTTAAAATATGTAAAGCATCTTGATTGATCAAGATGGGTTAAAGTAAGAGAGTGGTATAAGTACAATGTCTAATTGGACTAATTGTCCTAGTTGTGAAAGTGTATAGACGAGAAAAATGATTTGTTAAAGCTGTGAGGATCTTGTGGATGTCTAGAGAGGTAGATAAAAGTGTGGATTTCATGTATGACCTTATTTTCATAATTCTAATGTTGAATTTATAGTATTGTTTCATGAGAACAAATGAAGGGTTTCTCCATTAGATTGAGAAACAATTAGAGTTCTAGAGTTATTTTTTCATAGATGTTGTGTTGGTGCTCAAAATCTTAAGCAAGTTAGTGTTTATCATCTTTAGTATTTGGTTCTCCTTTTGAAGTGGGTACTTCACTATAGTCTCATATTTTTAATCATTTTATAGGATAATTAGTCCATGTCTTTGCACGCTTAGGAGTGAGTTTTCTCCCCTAAGAGGGTTTCCCACATAGATCTTGTGTTATCTTGCTTATCTTTCATGTTCATTATTATGAGTGGGTTATTAACTTCTTGGTTGATTATGGTGTATGACTAAGGGTTTGAAGGATTTAGATTGAAGTTTTGAAATGTATTGATTCATTGATTCAACACCCCCTCTCAATGATTGTACCTCTAATAATTGGTATAGAGCCAGATATTTTGTATAAGTTTAACCAAGAGAAAGAAGACCACGATAATGAAAAGAAGAAATTTAGGATTGACAAGAGCAAGAATAGTTTCAAAAGGTATAATGGCCAAAACAAGTTTTACAAGGACAAGAGGAGTCTCTACACCAAGGGATGTTTCAGCTCATCTGATGAGAATGATGGTAGTGATTCTGAGTATAACCATGAAGATAATGGTCCTACTAAAGAAGAAGCTCTTTTCATGGCTGAAGAAGGTAGCTGATCATATCAATAAGAATCTAAATGGTTTAGAGGTGGTTTAGGTGATATGGATGATGAAGGAGATAAAGTAAACTATGAGACTGAGTTGATGAATTCCCTTGAAGATATAAAGATTTAAAATAAGATAACCAATAAGTTTAAGTCTCAAATAAAGGACTATGAAGATAAATTCAGTGTGTTTTAGGCAAGAATAAAGAAAGACACCAAGGAGCATGAAGATATAGTCAAGCATCTTAGTTGTCAATTAAAAATCATGTTTACAAGCCTAAAAGCTAAAGAAGAATAGTGTTCAAGGTATGTGATTAAAAGAGTCATTAAAAGCTAAGTTATAAAATACATATACTAATATGAAGTCATATGTGATATTTGAAAAGAGTTCAAGTGATCTAGACAACATTCTGAATAGTCAAAAGTATGTTAGTGATAAAACTAGACTTGGTTACAAAGAAGAATAAAAGAATGTAATCTAAGACAAGATAAAGACCAATGTGAACAAGGACAATCAGACCATGAAGATCAATCATCAGTCAAGGAATAAAGGTATTGGGAGAATGAGGACAAATAAGATTAGACAACTTAATGCCATGAGTCATGCAAATTTTAATGGTTATTTCTACACTTGTAATTAGTTTGGACATAAGGCTAGAAATTGTAGAAGACATTCCAAGAATGAATTTGCTTGGAACTATGAATGAAATAATTAATCAAGTGTCATGAGTAAAAGTGAGTGCTATAATTGTCATGAAATAGGACACATTGTCAAATTTTTTCCTAAGAAGGTAAGATAAGATAAGTTCACTTCAAGAAGAATGGTTTGCTATAATTATGAAAAGATTAGTTGCATTGATAGGTTGTGCAAGCAAAATCCATCGAGTCAAAATAAGTTCAATCAGACTCCTAGAGTACGAGGAAGAAGGCAAGTTAAAATATGGAAACCAAAAGTGGAAAGCATGTGCCATAATCAATCTGTAGGTCCAAGTGTACTGTTTTCCATGGTAGAGAATGCTATAGAGGTTGAAGAGAATCATGAGATCTCATTTTCTGCTAATCTTGGGGATGAACAAGATGCAAGTGAACATCTTGATTCTATTGAGTAAGTTTCCTATAAAGAATATTATTTGACAATGTCAAGTGTTGATTCTTTGAAGTATGAAATTGATACTTCAAGTGAAATAGTATGAAAAGAATATTTATTTTCTCCATGTATTGTCAATACCACCCTAGAAGAAAAGGAAATGGATAAAGAAGATAAATAAGTTGATTCAATCAAGCCAAAGAATAAGTAGAATCATCAATTCAAGTAATCCAAAAAGGATAAAGAATACAAAGAATTGTGGGCAACTCCTAGTTTCACATTATTCTAGGACATTGTCGGTTGGGGAGGCTTCAAGGAGACACTTGTTAGTAAAAAGAAGCATAAAAGATGCTAGTTGAGTTTTGGTTCATATAGTAGGACAAGAAAGGTCATGAGAAGATATGCTTGGTTAAATGGTAGCAATGACTTTTATGTAACTACTCTAAAGTTTTGTGATGGACTTATTCAGAAGATATATTCAGGGACAGTGATGCTAAAGACAAAATTTTTATCAATCTTTAATGAATGGTCTAGTTGATCAATATGGTGAAGAATGAAGTTGTGTATGAAAATTCTACAAGCATAGAGTGGAAGTGTCTAGGTGATTAGTCAAGGATAGTGAGTTTTCAAAATGTTCTATTGAATATAAACGTATGTTGATCATGTTCTAGTGTGCACAATGTGTGCTCAGGGTTTTTGGTCTTAAAGATAAGAACTTGTCAATTTCTATTTCTTAAATTGATTGGTCAAAATGATAAAGACTAAAGGTAAGATTGGTATATAGTATGATGATATTGTGTTGTCATATTGTTGGTATCATAAAGAAGGTCTTAGAGTTTTTTATATGATAATTTGTCTCTGTCATGGAGTTCACTATGTTCTAAAGATGAAATAGTTCCATGAGAGTGCTTTGTAAAGGTTCTAAAAATGTGATGACTTGTAGATGATAAAAGGGCAATTGTTTTGAGATCCATATGAGAGTTATTCATGATGTTTCCATAAGAGTTTTTACTAAAGTGTGGATAATGTTGAAGAGTTGCTAAAAGAACTTGCTCAATGAGAAGACTTGTTGAAGATGTCATGATCCATGTGAAGCATGGAATTAGGGGGAGATAACTCAGTTAGTTTGAAAGGCTTGAATATTTGTGTATAATTTGAGGGGGAGCATATGTGAGATGTTCTAGTCATGTTGGAGATATGAAGATGTTTGATATAGTTGTGAATTCAATAAGATTGATATGCTGAATTGATCAAACCAAGTCATGTGTTTTGACAAGGTATTGAATCTTCATACACAAACAAAGAGGGAGATTTGTAATTGGTCAGGGCATATGATCATAAGATTATGTAGTAGCATTTGATAGAGAAAGTATGAAGGCAATTATGTTGATTTATCATTGTTAGAAATGGTCTAAAGATGGTCAAAAGGGTGCCTAAGTTCAGGTGACTTAGGGGGTGTCCATATTAATGTTTTCAAGGTAAATTCATGCAATTTATGATGTTTATAAATTTTTTTTTGTCTTCATAGAAGATTTGTATGATCAAATAAGAGTATAGTCATGGAGATTGTTTGAGAAGCTCAAGGTAAGAAGAGGTATGCACACTGTTAGGTGGATTTTGAATCATCTCTTAGAGGTGGTCCTTTCTTGTTTTTATTTCATGAAGCCTTTTAAATTCCTCAAGATCAGAAGATGAGTCCACATTGTCATTATGTCAAAGGGGAAGAAAGTACTTGAGGAGAGAGAGATAGAGTCTGGGCATAAACTTTGTATTGGTGTTTTACATCAATGACAAAGGGAAAGATTTTTTGAGGTTTTTTAATGATGTCTCCAAGGTGATAAAATATGTTGATGAGGTATCATGTGTGCTAGGATGACAATGACAAAGTGTGCTTCAATGAGATTCAGTGTTCCTCCATGGTTATTCAATGTTTGACTTGGATAGGCAATTGATGGATGATATTGATGATATGGACATGTTGAATAGACACCATGGGATGTTATGAGTGCTTATAATGATTATGAAAGTGAATGAAATTAATCAAAATAGACATATGAAGGTCTAAGCTTAAGTAGTCTTCTTGACAGATAAAGCTGAGTGAGTAGATTGATAATGTCATATTTAACACATGTGAATGTTTCAAGAGTAGCTTTATATATGGATGGATTCCCCTATGTGAGGAGATCATGTGGTTTAAATTTTAGGTTTGGACATTGATCATTTTAATAGTTATTAAGGTGAAAAGTTAGCTTTTTAGACATAATTTACCATGTTCCCATACTTAGCCAAATTTATGATATCAAAGATCTATGACAAACATTGAATCAGATCATAGATCTAATGGTGAGCAATTTATCTAACTAGATAAGGATATAATGTAGTGCATTATTTTATTATATAAATATCATTGATGCATGTGAAGTCAAATTGTCAATAGATGCTCAGAAGGCATGCGCTAGTGACACATGTCTCTATTTTGTTAAGTTAAGAGAAGATCAATGGCATAAGATTGTTCAAATAGATAGAGATTGATAAAGTGCATTAATCAAAAATTTAATGTGTGTAGAAGGAACATAGAGCTACCAAGTGGTGTGATCATGGAATAAATAATATAAGATCAATGGTTAGTGTTGCAAGGTAAATTCCAAGCTAATTTGAGGAGATTGATGGTGTGCATTTTTAAAAAATTGTCAGGGAACATGAGATCAAGTAAAAGTGTCTGATGTTTAACATCTGCTTAGTGACCATTGGAATTTAAATATTCAAATTTTCAAGGGAAAACTAGGATATGGTTTTTGAGCTATATATTTTTATCCAGTACAAATTTCATGGTGGTGTAAAAAGCAAAGTTGAAGAGGGCTTCAAGGCACATCCATAGAATCTAGTTAGAAGGTTTGAACGTTTATAAAGACAAAGTGATTGAGCTCCAAATTTTATTTTTTATTTGACCATGTTTTAAATGTTTAAAATACATAAGGCTGATGATATCCTTGGTAAGGTTGATATGCTACTAATTGAGAGCCACTTAGGGAGAAACCATGAACACCATTAACTTGACAAGACTGATATGAATGTACACAAGAAGAATTTTGGTCATATGAGTAATGATACATACAAATTTTTTAGTTTTTAGACACTTGGACTACATATACCAACTGAATTTGTTTGGAGTCACCATTGGTGATTGATTTGTTGCCTTTAAATGCTGATGTATTAAAGGATAAAACCAAACATTCCTTATATTGATGATAATCTGGTCCCACCAAGCATACCAAAATTGTTATATCTCATATTTTGCACCCTTAAGTGGGTGTTTCAAGCCCTCTCAACTTGAGCTATGTAATGGGATTGATCCTAGGCTTGGGTGACCTTCAGGTAGACCAAACATCTAGATTATAGGGATAGCTATCCATGATGTATTAATTAAGATCTACTACTAAATTTATTATGAAGGAAAAGGGAGAGAAAAGACATTAAATAAACCTATCTAAGGAGGTGATACACCAAATAAAACACCCTCCACTTGATTATCATGCACTAAGAACAAAAATTAGGCTTGAATCTGATTACACTTCTCGAATATGGACCTTCAAGCATGAGTGTTTCAACATAGAGGTATTTTAAAATGCAGCCAATGAGAGGGTTTATTAAGAGGTATAAAAGGCACTAATGACTGAAAATACACTTTCAAGCTATGTAAAAATACATCAAACTCACCATATGACCTAAAAGGAGACAATCCATTTGAAAATAGGTAGGAAAGGACAAATGAGAGAGAGAGAGAGTACAATCATTACTACTAAAATTCATCAACAATTACATAATTCCACTAGTTGAAAACATGTGAGGAGGTAATAATTGGATTCATTAATTATGTAAAGGTATAGTAAAAGTGTTTAGTTGAGTAGGGATTCAACATACCTAGCAAAAGGATCCATGCAAAGCCAAATAAGGTTGTATTTATAGAGAATGAGAGGAGGAGAGGGAGAAAGGGGCATAGAAAAGAGCATTTGACAAGTGTTAATAATGACAAATCAAGTAAAAATAAATTAAATGTTAGATATTAGTCCTATAAATCCTTCAACATGTGTTCATTTATGCAATCATGAACTTATAAAGAGTTGACATAGGAGACTTGAATGATTCATCATCCATTCAAAACATCCCATCTTGGCTTATGAGGAAAGACAAAGGGCATTCTTGGTCATAAACTCATTTGAGATTCACTTTTTTCTCCTCCTTGAAACCTTTCATATCCTTGAATATTCATCATATTGACGTTACAATGATAATCATCTCTTCTTAGGTGTTTTGAAACCCATTTGGTCTTACTATGCCTTTCTTGCCGAAATGACTCAAATATTGATTTCATCCTCATGATTGAAAATGATCTCCATGTAAGGCCTCTAAAAATCTCAATCAAATTACGCCAACACATTTAGATGCATCAAATACTCACAAACATCTCATTTTGCACCTAAATCACATACTTATTTTCAATTCCTTATATCCCTCAAAACACACAAAGCTCCTTGTGTATAATAATCCACATATGATATTGTAAAATAATAAATTTTTTGAGTACCTAGTATGCCCTTATATTTCTATGAAAACTTTCATTACCAGAAATCAAGTACAAGTAAACTTATCCATTTATTTTCTCTCTCTAATTAGGCTTTAATTAGGCCTCTAGGCCTAGAAGCTAAGTTTTGTCTCTAATCAATTCCCACACATGTGAAAATAAAAATAAACATTTGATTAAATTTCCCTACCCATTTACCATTATCCATGTCAAATTTGGGTTTTTGAAACCTTTTACAGATGGGTGAACCAAGAAATGGTCAAAACCCTAGTTTAGGTGATTGTTCATGATCAAAAGGAAATTTGAGTTTTTTATCAAGAAGTTTTTAGGTTCTAATGCCTAAAAATGGTTTTTAAAGGATTTTAACAACATGAGACAACTCAATATTTTGGAAGATAGCTCTCCTTTTGTACTTCATAGGCTTGTAGATAGGCTTCTTGGCTAGCAAATAATGCATTTCTCCCTTATTGACCCAAATTCATGACTTAAATGGATTATATGTAATATTAAGAGACCTATTAATGTGTGTATATGGTAATGAAACCTATTATATGTATTTATAAGACTTTTTACTTGATTTGAAGGCTAATTCTTCCCCTACACACTCATAAATAGGCCTACAACAATGCATTTTAGGCAATTCAGTATAGTGTACTCTTGTCATGTGCCAAATATTAACATGTTCAAGTGACCATAATACCTATTAAGTTAATCCTAGTAATTACCTAGACAAAAAAATCCATTATAATCCATTTGATCCAACTTTTCTCTCATCGGGGCATTAGAAGGCTTCTTGGTAGATTGAGACTAGTTTGCAGTCTTAACAATGGTTCATAAAGACCAAAGCCTCTTTATCTCTCCTAATAAAACAATAAGGAATTATGGAGACCTTTAAAACATATATGATCACCATTTTTTCCCATGAAAAATGTCAACATATAAATGAGCACAAGAAAATTCTTCTTAGGCTAGGCAAGCTATTTAGTGAGACTGAGAGAGAAATTTAGGCTTCATCAACTATCTTGGAGTTTTGTATTGGTTTAAAAAATACTTAGGGAGGTCTATATTATTAATTATTACCCATTTAAACTATATTATTACCATTATTATTCATTAATCCTTGTGAAACCTCTATTGATTCATGCTTAGGGTTTATAGCTTACTTTGAAATAAAGACCCTAGAAGCTTGTTTGACTCATTTGACTCAAGTATAGGTGTGACCATAACCTATTATGACCTTAAAAATTAAATTTAATTTAATATCAAGACTCTAAACCTAATTTTACATGTAGGGTTGTATCTTAACCTTCACATTTGAGAACAAACCTGACACTTTCACATTAGGCCTGTATAAGCATGAAATTATTCGACTGTAGGTTTTAAAATGAATTTGTTTTCATCACACATTATGATATTATTATAGGCCCTAATTAATATATATTTCCTATATATACCCTATTTAATCATTTAAACTCTAACAAAAATGCACACATTGTATCTTTCTCTTCATTGTTTATACCAAACATCTTTGGTTATAAGTCTGTATTGTGTCTTTTGACTACAATTTTAGAAATAAAACCTATTAAATAGAGTTTATATAATTATTGGTGTTCTAAAAAATTATTAAAAGTGTCCTCCACTGGGTCTCTAGATCCTTTATGCTTACATTTACTCCCAAGGAATAAAACTTCCTCACAAGTTTACACATGGACTTGTGTGTGTAAGTTTAGTCCTAATAGGCCTAAACAGACTTCTAAAGCCTTGGAACCTACTAAAATTTACCATAAAAACATATGAGGATAATGATACATATTTATTTTATATGTATTAATTATATACACTCTTTATAATCCATGAATTCACATATCATTCACACCTTTTTTTGCATTCATATGAATAGGCCTATATGTCTGTGTTGACTCCTTAAATATAGGTGCTTGAGATTTTTTTGTTGGATTTTACCTTTTAAATCATGTAGGAAGGATAAAATCCTTATATATTCTATCTCAAATCTAACACTCTCTTACCCCTTTCATTTTCACCCCACAAGTGTGCCTTTCCCAACTTTGTTTACTAACAAACATGTATGTACAAGTTTAGGTTTCCTTGACTATATTTTGGAGTTTAGGGATTCTCTTACAAGTCTCTAAGAATTTTAATGAAATTTGGCATAGTGTTTATATTTTATCCATATGTGTATTGACCTTTCTATAAGCTCTCTCACCACTTCCAACTACCACAAGGGTCTCTTTTCTCTGTTAGTGTCATGATAGGCTTGTTAGTGTCTTTAGGCTTAGGTTTCATCAATACAAATTAAATGAATGAATTAATAATTGAATGTAATTTTAAATCTATTTTTTCATGACCTATTTCATGAGGTCTTTACCCTCATACTACAATGAAAATGAAACATTCAAACTTTTCAATTCACATATGTGCTTGGAGTCATATACACAATCTGAAAACCAAGATCATTGCACGTTACTTGGAGAAGGTAGTGTTGGAGTGGAAAATGGACACATTAATAGACCTGTAATTGAATTGAATATATTGAAAATATGGTGAGATAACTTTATTTACATTCTTTCAATTGTTGAAAACCTTAAAATAATCAAGAGACCATGACATCCAACTTGTAAACTGTGCACAAATTGACATTTCTTATCCTCTTGAGCTCACACATACCAAATATGGATTTTAATAACATGTGAGATGTTTTCATATACCCTATATATCTTATTAAATTTTTATCATTCCTCTAACTATCCTCAAAGTGTCATTTCAAGGAGAAAAATTGAGCATATAAGGTTTATGCAGGGTTTAATACCATCTCCTGGTCTTAGCGATTGTTCATAAAAGAGGGGAAACCAATTTAAAAACTATGTAAATTAATTTAAATATTATTAGGACCCCATACTCTAGTAAAAATACTAGGTGTCGACTACAATTGTACTATATAGACCAAGCATGTGAAGTTGGTCATTGTGAGCTTGGTAAGGGAATGATGGAGGAAAGGAAGCATTTTATGCCTTGAGTAGACCTATACCTACATTAATGTGTATTTTACCTATGGAATATTAAGATACGTATACTGAACCATTTTCACTTGAAAATAAGTCTTCTTGGTTCATACAAGTGGATGGCAAATCTCCCTTAAGTATTGAAAATCACTTGTAACTATTTTTCAACATTTAAAATTGACTTAATTTCATACCAATCTTCACATTATATAATTCTTCATTAGTCATTTTAAAATACCTCTCTACATGGTCTTCACCCTTTTGTGGGGTTTAAAGTGATTTTTGACAATTATACACATACAAGTGACATGTATAAGAGTTTGAAACATAACTTATTGACCTTGAACATAACATAAAACCCATTTTGGCACTTTTACAGACTAAAAGGGGTGCAACATGACCTTGAAACATGAAATATTATTTGACAAGACATATTAAATTTGTAACACCTATTGAACCATCCTGAAATATGACATGAGGTGGTTACACAAACATAGGTCTATAATAGGCCATCACCTTGATTTTATCAAATATACCTTAATATATGTTGGACATGACCAACAAGGAGATTGTTAAGGTGATCAATCAAGGTTGGGGCATAAATGATAAGATTTTTTATGAACCCCTCTAATGGTAGCCAATATTTGGCTAACATGTACTAAGAGAGGCCCACTTATAAAGGAAACACTATATTCCCAATATTATCATGTGTATGCCCATTAAATTCTTTTAAAACTATAGAAGTATCTTATAAATATTATTTTATATAACCAAGATAATGAAGGAATGTTATGGTGCACACATTTTCACTTGATCCATTATCAATCCATTGATATGAATGGCTTTATTTTTAACATTTTTGTGAGTAAAATGTGAATGTCTATAAAAATTATCATCAAAAACTTCACTATCATCAAATGTGATCATAGGACGTGATGCTTATTTTCTTTTAATTATACTAATAATTTTATCAAGTTGATGTTCATATCTAAAATGAGGAGGATGAGAATTGTATGTATAATGAACTTCATAATTATCCTTGATATATGTTTCATGATTGGGAAAAGGATATTTGAATGTTATGATCTATGCATTATCATTTACTTGTGGCTTAGACTCTTCAATAGGTATACCAACATCTATGATGTTCTCATCAATGAGAACTTTAGTCTTGTGTGTAAGCTTGAAACATATATTTGTATAATGTACAATACATCTTTGATAGTCACAATATGCATTCCCATAAAAATCATATGTTTAGGTCTAAACATATCTATCTCCATGGGTGGATGGAGGGTAATTACATTTTATTCTAGAATCTTTTTAAATAAAACATGAGGAGGATATGAAAACCTTGAAAATTGCTTGCTTGGAGGAGCATGCAATTGAATCATTTGGGGTCATTGTGATATAACATTCACTATAATTATTTATTTTATTGGGTTTACTCTTATAATTGGGCTTGATTTTAAACTTGATATTTTAAGTAGAAATATCATTTGAGACATACTTCAGCTTGTTCAAAGTAAGAAATTTAACTTCACATTTTTTTTACTAAGTGGCATAGTTCATCAAATGATTTGAACTTATCAAACATAATTGACACTTTAAGAGTAGAAAGAAAATTTTGTGTAAAATTATCCTCAAGCTCATTATCAACCATTTTATTTCCTTTTGGAAAGCATGGTATTTTCCCTTAACACATATTTATTTACAATTTGAGAGTATAATATTCCCCCACTCCCTCCCCCACCCCCACCCCCCCTCCCCCCAGCCCTAATACTAGTAGAAAATTAATTTTCCAAAGAATTAAAAGACTTTACTAATAAAATATAATATAATATAACCATATTAGATCATATTATTTTAGAATTGTTTAAAAAATCTTTGTCAACAATTTATCACATTATCTACATAATCCAGACAAGTTACATGAAAAGCACACAATAATTATTCAAGATCACATGTTCCTTCATAGAAAGGGTGTTTGTGAGCCACAAATACAAATGGTAGTATATAACATGTAATTTTAGGTGCCAAAGTGTTATTCAACAAGGAACACGAGTCTATGGAAGGGATAACATGAGAAATGGATTGATCAGTATGGGAAAACTTAGCTTGTAATTTAATAATGGTATAATCTAGAGTAGCATTGGAAGATGTAATAAGAGGATTGTAAGGAGAATGGGTAGGCATATGCATGGATATTTTTAAGAAAACAAGTAGTGTTCCTAAATCAAGAGAGGGTTCTATACAAGTACAAATTATAATAGAATCAATGATAGAAGTAACCACATTAGAAGAACCATCTTGAGTGTATTTCTTGTATTCATATCTATCCACATAATATAATGAATCAACCTTTTTGGTATGCTCATGAAGTTATTGTAGGAGTGTTTCTTGATCATTTTCATCATTATTATCTTATTGAGTGTTGTATTTTTGAAAAAATATCCATAATATTCCCCTTAAAAGGGTTTTAAGTAAGCAAGAGAAGATCATTTTTTCACTTTTGTTGTTATTGGTAATATATGATTTCTCTTATTCCCAATTATTTTTAAATTCAATATTTTGACAATGAAAATTAGTGAAAATGATTTTGGAAAATAGTGTGCCTTATCTTATTCCATGAGTGATGGAAATGACATTATATCCAAAACCCACATACTATTGGAAAGGTGAAGGAGTAAGAGGATATGTAGTTCTTTAAGCATACTTACCCAATCCTTACTCTATTATGTACTTATACTTTTTTAGATATGTAAATCCAAAACCATAGTCGTGTAAATATATAGAAGAGATGACTTCATGTCTTATAACTTTTGAAATAATAAAATTATGAGTTTGGACATTAGTGAATTTTAAACAAGTGGATATGTAATGAACATTTTGAATATTTTTACATGTTATTTGAATGCTTATAACAATTTATTACAATGAAATAGAGACTTATCTAAAGTAAGATTTGGAATATTATCAAACTTTGGAAAGTAGGAGAAGATTTTACAAGAAAATACATAATCCTATGTAACATGTGAAAGAGACTTTAATTTAGTGAACCCATTATAATAGTAATGTAATATAAATTAAGAAAAGCTAAAAAATATGAATAAAATATAATGTAAATCAAGCAATGCCAACATCTAAGAATACAATTTAGGCAAAAATAAAAGTAAGAGGATGATCTAGGCAATATTTGAATTATTTGTAGAGTATCAAATATACTTGTTTGTTAATTGATCAGTGTAAGCCCAATGTTTTATAACACTAAATACAGAGGAAACCATGCATCAAACCACTAACCCCATTTTTTGATGATAAGTTTAGAGTAACTTCCCTATGAGATACGCTCCTCTTAGGGGTACCACAAATCAAATAGATAAAAGAGGATTCCTATTGGTGTAAATAAGGGATGGTATTCATTTATGGTATACTGTGAGGTACATGAAATCTAAACTCCATTTTTAGTGTTATATTATAGCTAAGAGTATTTAGGTAAACCCTTTATTCCACAATGTCTATAAATAGAACATCTCATAGCCCTTCATGATACTCACTAATTAGTTTGAAAACTATCACAACACAATTTTTAAAAAGAAAAATAGAAAATGAAAAATAAAGTGACAAAAAAAAAACACAAGATTTTTGTGTATAAGTGACACTAAATTTTAACCCAAAGACAAAAAAGATCTTTTGTTCTAGATTGTATCCTAGGTGACAAGACAAACTTATTCAATGTCAGATTAATCAAATGTTGAATAAATTGAATTTATTATGTTTCATATTTATGTCCAAGGTTGAATGTTATTTTATTTCAGTGTAAGGAATTTATATAAATTTCATGCAACCCTAGGATAAAAATAAAAAATAAACAAACAATGTTGAAAATAAAATGCAGGTTCACCATAATGTTTAACCATTTTTAATTTCATATGTATTAAAATATTGAAATTGAAATGTTAATATGTAATGATTTGATAAGGAAATACATAAAACTACATAATTTTTTGACATCATAAATTTTATAAAAATAGTAAACTAAGCCAGTGTTAGAGAGTTTCCCTTAAAATAGTAACATATATGGTTGTAAGTAGAAACTATGTTAAATTTATCGAAAGACAAGCATATACAAACACTATTGATTCACACTTTGTTGGGACAAGTTTGTGAGAGGATGACATGAGAAAACTATGACCATGTCTGGCTACTGAAGCCATGTTGTGGATGACTTTATTTTTTATTTGTTGATCTATTACTATGTGATAATTTATTAGGACTAAATGTGGTTCATTTTATGTTGATATGATGTGTGGAAGACCTAAAAGTATTAATCCTTAATTCATGCACATAAACAAAATGAAAATCAAATATAAAAAAGATGGGAATAGGGTTAATGGAATAGATTAGGTGGCCTCATAAATCCCATATAATTGTGTATTAATTACATATCTAAAATGGGCTTTAGGTCGATGTTATTTTCCCTTTTAGAGTGATTGTGTGATTCATGGTAATGCAACAATGATGTTTTAATTAGAACATTGATAGAAATAATTGACAATAAATGACCTTGACATAAAATAAAAAATATTCATATTTACCTAATCACTTCTAAAATGTTGTACAGTTGAAAAAGGAGATAATAGTGCTCTTTTTCTAAATGTGCAATGAATTTTCTAGATAGATCTATTTGCAAAGAATGAGTAGCCCTGATGTTTTTTAATATGAGAACATTTATAATTATTTCACTAACTGACATGAAAATATTTTTGAGAGAGCAATTGTGTAACAGATCAATTCAAAAAATTGATCATTGTAGTGTGGGAGACAAGGAATCAGTGTGTCCCTCTCCAGGTAGTGAAAACTTATCCAAGAAGACCATAGACTATAGGGATAGGTCTGACAGGAGCATGTGGTTTGAATAGGGATGAATACAACTAAAATATGGATGTCTCTATGATATTCTTAGTGTTTAAAAGATAACGATATATCTCTTATCTATTGTGATATTATAGCTAAGAGTATTTAGGCAAACCCTTTATTCCACAATGTCTATAAATAGAACATCTCATAGCCCTTCATGATACTCACTAATTAGTTTAAAAATTATCACAATACAATTTTTAAAAAGAAAAATAGAAAATGAAAAATAAAGTGACAAAAAAAAAACACAAGATTTTTGTGTATAAGTGACACTAAATTTTAACCCAAAGACAAAAAATATCTTTTGTTCTAGATTGTATCCTAGGTGACAAGACAAACTTATTCAATGTCAGATTAATCAAATATTGAATAAATTGAATTTATTATGTTTCATATTTATGTCCAAGGTTTAATGTTATTTTATTTCAGTGTAAGGAATTTATAGAAATTTGATGCAACCATAAGATAAAAAAATAAAATAAACAAACAATGTTGAAAATAAAATGCAGGTTCACCATAATGTTTAACCATTTTTAATATCATATGTATTAAAATAATTGAATTAAAATATTGAAATTGAAACGTTAATATGTAATGATCTGATAAGGAAATACATAAAAATACATAATTTTTTGACATCATAAAATTTATAAAATAGTAAACTAAGCCAGTGTTAGAGAGTTTCCCTTAAAATAGTAACATATATGGTTGTAAGTAGAAACTATGTTAAATTTACTGAAAGACAAGCTTATACAAACACTATTGATTCACACTTTGTTGGGACAAGTTTGTGAGAGGATGACATGAGAAAACTAAGACCATGTCTAGCTACTATAGCCATGTTGTGGATGACTTTATTTTTTATTTGTTGATCTATTACTATGTGATAATTTATTAGGACTAAGTGTGGTTCATTTTATGTTGATATGATGTGTGGAAGACCTAAAAGTATTAATCCCTAATTCCTTCACATAAACAAAATGGAAATCAAATATAAAAAAGATGGGAATAGGGTTAATGGAATAGATGAGGTGGCCTCATAAATCCCATATAATTAAGTATTAATTACATATCTAAAATGGGCTTTAGGTCGATGTTATTTTCCCTTTTAGAGTGATTGTGTGATTCATGGTAATGCAACGATGATGTTTTAGTTGGAACATTGATAGAAATAATTGACAATAAATGACCTTGACATAAAATAAAAAATATTCATATTTACCTAATCACTTCTAAAATGTTTTATAGTTGAAAAAGGAGATAATAGTGCTCTTTTTCTAAATGTGTAATGAATTTTCTAGATAGATCTATTTGCAAAGAATGAGTAGTTCTGATGTTTTTTAATATGAGAACATTTATAATTATTTCACTAATTGACATGAAAATATTTTTGAGAGAGCCATTATGTAATAAATCAATTCAAAAAATTGATCATTGTAGTGTGGGAGACAAGGAATCAGTGTGTCCCTCTCCAAGTAGTGCAAACTTATCCAAGAAGACCATAGACTATCGGGATAGGTCTGACAGGAGCATGTGGTTTGAATAGGGATGAATATAACTAAAATATGGATGTCTTTATGACATTATTAGTGTTTAAAAGATAATGATATATCTCTTATCTATTCTGATTTAGTGAAATGGAGAATAGACCAAGCAAGGGTAAGGATGCAAAGAATAAACATTATCAAGCATTAAAGATTGATTTTATGTGTCTAGAAAAACAACATATAAATCTGTGCAATATATAAGAATAAAAATAAGGTACATAATATGTTTGAACAATAAATGAAACATTAATAGTACAAAACACCCCTATGCTCCTGCCCTACAATTTTGAATAGGGAGTGAAGATAAAGCAATGCAATATATCCAAAAGTATAAACATGGTAGTTTTGTAGAAAAGAACAATGAAAAATACTTGAGTACACCCAAAATGTCACATGAGGAACTCAACAGATGAATTGTGAAAATGGAGTGCAACAAAACACACACATATGAAATTATAAAAAACTAGGAAACCACCCATATCACCTTATAAATTATCATGACTAAAAAATACATTTAAAAAACCCATCAAGAAGCTATATAATGAAATGAAGAGTGATCTCCTCAGAAAATGAGGTGGAACCTATACTTAGAGAAAAGTGGTACAATGTAATGTTTTATAAAAATGCTAGCTAAAAAACTATAAATCTAAGTTATTATCACAATAAATAGATGTCACCATTAAAAATAACCCCAAAAAATCTAAATTAAAAAATGTGTAATCTAAGTTACCTGTCAAATGTTATGACTTCTTAAATGTCCAAAACACATGAACTCTCTAGAAAAACATGGAAGAAACTATAAATTATATAAATATGGGTTATCAAAGTGCAAATAATGACCCACCATTGTTTATATCTTGAAAAAATAGGCAAGGAAAAAATATCTTTTGAATGGACTGAGATCCTATATATATCAAAATATTAAAGCTAAAATGTCCTCGTAATTTACTAAAAAAACATGAAATCTAGTCATGAAAACAAGCCAAATGAGATAAAAATATTATTTTCCTTTCCTTTCGGTCATTCTTACCCATATGAATTCTCTATATATTCACGAAATGTGATTGACATCACTTGAAAAATTATCTTACAGTGTCAAATTAACGTGAAATAAATATCAAATATGAGTTTCTATAGTGAATTGAATGTAATGGGAATGTTTAATACATTATATATATATATATATATATATATATATATATATATATATATATATATATATATACAAAAAAATTACTCCACACATAAATTTGTAGCCGATACATGAATCCATATAAAGGAATGAACTAGATTTGAGCAAATTGGAGATGGTAGATGTGAATAACTTCTCATAGAATCAAAATTCATTCCTATAAATGAAGGAATGTTTAATACATTACACACACACACACACACACACACACACACACACACACACACACACACACACACACACACACACACACACACACACACACACACACACACACACACATGTGCAACAAAATTACTCCACATGTAAATTTGTAGCTGATACATGAATCCATATAAAGGAATGAACTAGATCTGAGCAAATTGGAGATGGTAGATGTGAATAACTTCTCATAGAATCAAAATTGATTCCTATAAATGAATGTATTTCATGAATTTTTAAATCCACAAAAGCAAATTTGGCTTGATAACTTGTTTTTCTGAATTTTGAAACCATGAAAGAGGAATGGATTAAAAACAATTGTTCTAAATTCTAAAACCACCTATAAGATTAATCACTTAAAATGTTATTATAAATTTTGAAACCACCCATAAAGAATGATGGCTTTAAAATTTATGGAGGGGATAAAATAATTGTGGGAATGTCGAGCTTGCTAAAAAGTTATGGAGATATAGAATGACTATCTATGAATAATGACTTTGATCCCTCATTTATGATACCATTAGATTTGATGCCATATTGTTACATCAAATTTATGTCATTTAATTGGGAAAATCTCTTATCACTGAAAGCATGTTAGCAAATAGAAATCCTAAATTTTTTGGCATATACACCATTCACATAGATTACACATAATATAAAGAGATTTTCTCCAATAAAATACAATGTATAAAATAAATATAAGATAAAATGCATATGTGTAACTAGTAATGGTTGAACCAAAACAAGATATCCTAAGAGACTACATCTCCACCACCTATGGATAAATAATTATAAGATCCATTCTAAATAAGGATAAATATGCTCATTATATGTGGAAAGTAAGAGATGAATGATAGATAATTATTGGTGGAGTGAAATATGGTATCATTCATAAAGTTACAACTAACTCTTCTCATACATGTAAGGATAAGTGCCACATCAAATATGAATTTAATAATTATTTCCACATAATAAATCAAAACTTGCTAACAATACTACCTAAGTTGGTCTTCACAATTAATATGAACATGACACACACCAACTCTCTACCTGATCATGTTTTAACTCTTGATTATATTAATTTTTGTTAGAATTTTATACTTGTTGAATTAGCTAAAATTAGACAAAGATCTATGAGCATATAAGTGATGACCTTAGGCATAATATGATGGATACTACGATGAGATATAAACCAATGGATAATGATTTTCAAATACTCTTTTAATTCTAATTATTATTTTTTAATTATATAATGATGAGTAGGGCCCTTACCCATATACAAAATGACTAAAATGAAAGACTAAAATCCTAAAGATAAAAAGAATACTCCAATATATCCAAAAACTACAACTAAAAATTCATGTGATAATTTTGAGCATGATATTTCATAAAAAAAAATATAATAATGAATTAGTCACATGGTGGGAAACATAGATTCTCACATTCTTTATAGCTAAGAGAAATCACATAAGCATTTTTGAATCCTAAAAAAAATATTATAAATGAAGTGTAAGATTTATTAGAATTTGTCTATCTCACCAAGACCATTGTCATTACTCCATTGATAAAACCTATTATATCAATCACAAACATGTGTATAAAGCCTTTTACATAAGCATACAATAAAAATTTTATACAAACACTAGAATTTTGAGGAGTTCCACTATGACAAATAAGCAAGTCTTTACATAAAAACAACCATTTTTATACAAGAAAATAAATTAGATTATGAAAATTATCATTCATATAGATATGAAAAATAAAATTATAATATTACCAGAGTATATTAACATATCAAATATAGTATTTTAATGAGAATATTTATATTTTTACTAAGAACAATGATGACATATCAATTTCTATCTCTAAAAAAAAATCTTTCTAAAATATCACTCATTATAAATCCCAAGATATGCATCCCTAGATATTGGAAATACTCTATGATACATTCCATTTTACAAAAACCTTTTCCATATCTAAAATTACTATCATACAATTTAATCAGTATGGAGTCCTTACAAAATGGTATGCGCATAGAGTTAGGGGACAATTATATGGACATTTCCCATAATGCGATCATGTAATGTCAATAATGAGATCATGTTATAGACATTATGTGATCATGTTATTTAAATTATGGATCGGTAATTACCAAGCCATAATGTGATCACAATAATACATAACATGATTGTGTTATTGTAAACATAACAATGCCATCACATTCCCATTATTTTGTATAGAAAAGCATCTGAACATGTACATGAAGGCAAGCATAATTTTACATTTATTTATTTATAATTTAAATTTATTTTAGTAAATATAATAAATTAGGGTCACTCTATATATACTAGAGTTGGTGTCACATATGCACACCTTACGACATGGAAAATAGTATTGCAAAATCCAATCTAGTGAGTACTTAGGCATTTTCAAGGTATAAACAATGAACCTAGGGATTGTAGAGTATAAATTTTGAAATTTATGTCCATTTTTTGTAAGCATATAGTCATTTTTAGGTTTTTATGCCTGATAGATTATTTCTTAGAGTTTTTAGGAGTCCTAGGTTTGTCATAATTAAAGTTTTCAAACCACACACTTTGAACTTCATCAAAAGTGGTGTGATTAGGGTAGCATAGGTCACATTGATGAATTGCACACATAAAATAATCACTTTTTGTTAATTTCATTGTTCATCATCCATCCCTCATCACTTATCACTTACTAATCATCCCTCATCACCCCTAATCACTCTTTCCTCATTCCTAATTATCCCTAATTAGTCCCAATTTGACACTCTCTATCCCTCATGATCTATAATCACTCCAACATCATCCTTGATTACTCCCTCATTAACCCTCACTATCCCTCATCATCCCTAATCACTCCCTCCTCATCCCTCATCATCACTAATCATTCCCTCATTGACCCTCACCATCCCTAATTATCTTTAATCACTCCCCCATCATCCCTAATCACTCCATCATTATACATCACCATTACTCATCATCCCTAATTGATCCATCATCATCCCTAATCACCAATTCATCATCCCTAATCACTCCCTCCTCATCTTTCATCATCCATAATTACTCCCTTATTAACCCTCATCACTTGTCATTATTTATAATCACTTCTTCATTATCCCTAATTACTCCCTCATTCACCCTCACTATCCCTCATCATCCATCATCATTCCTAATCATTCCATATTTATCCTTCATTACCCCTAATCACTCCTTCATTAACTCTCACCATCCTTCATCATTCCAAATGACTCTATCATCCTCCTTAATCACTCCCTCATTGATCCTCACCATCCCTCATCATCCCTAACAACTCCCTCATCATATCTACTCAATCCCTCCTCATTCCTCCTCATCCTTAATCACTCTATCAAATACCTTGACGGTGGTATTTTGTTTGGGATTAACAATGTTAGGAGCTACAAGTGGAGAGTTGAGTGATAACATAAAGTATAAAACATAATGATCAAAATGATGTGGAGTCAAATTTCAAACATAAATATTTAACACCTATGATAAAATATGGGTCTATTATAAATGATGTAATTCATAATTGAAGATTCACCAAAAAAATAGAAGCAAGAAAAACCACCATAGTAGCAAAAATGGGTAATAAATATGAGGATAACCAAGCTATGTGATTTATTGAAACCAATCAACTGCTTTCCATATGAGGAAATTTTATGATTTAAATAATTACATTTAAGGCCTTCTTTTTTATGTTTATTGATTGAGTCATCATACAAGAGAGTGGAAAATAATATTCAAATGATTTGAATAAGTAGTTCAAGATTGGAAATTAGTGCTTAATTCATAACTTCAATATTTAATCCAATGAAGAGTGTCACACTATGAGCTCTCTACTTGAATATCTTGAGAAGTGGATATAAGCTATCTAGCATTATAAAAACATAATTAAATAATAGATTATGAACCCAATGATATGGTCGGTACTAAAAATATCTCTATTTCTCCAAATAATAAATAATATGAATTAAAAATATTATTTTATTAACAAATGTATATCAATGGTGAACCAATACACTTCATCATTTCCAATGGAAGTCAAAAGAATTTAATTTATCCTAAATATTATTTTAAAAAATTATAGTTGAAATTGATGCATAATCCATAACCATGTGCTAGTGTATGGTCTAGTGTAGGCCTTGAGAAATGAATCACCTAGTAGTTTCAGTTGATGTAGAAAATAAAAGTTTTTAAAGATGCAATACTTTGTGACATCTCACCATTAGAGGTATGTGATGTTTTACATGTGGTAGACCATATATTTACCATTGATATGTAGTCTATGAAGTAAATCCTTGAAATGTTGTGATAGATTGTAATGATCTGAAATACCATATATCATAGTTAGTTCATAAGCTTTCAATCATTAGTGCTAGGAAGTGAAATAATCTTGTTAGTTATATTAAGAAGTATGCTCTTTATGGTAATAAGTAAAGTTAATAAAATCCTTGTGCAACCATGTAATAATTTGGGTTGTCCAACAATATCAAAGACAAAATAATTGAACAATAAACTAGATGAATACAAGAATATCTTTCAGTCACCTAAACAAGTTCCTATATAATGTACACTAAACAATACTATTGATGTGATATCTTAACTACCTCTATTTCAAACCTCTTTATAAAACATACCATTTAAATATAATAAATAGATCAAGTGGTAAATCTATGAAATCATGGATAATAGACACATCATGCCCAAATCATTACCTTGTAGAAGCCCAATTGTGATTGTGCCAAAGAAGAATTGGATATTAGGTTGTGTCTTGATTAAAAACTATTAGCAAGATAAATTGAATAATTATTATTTTCATCTAAATATTAAGTCATTTTTCTACCATATCCATGGCATATAAGTCATTTCAAAAATTGATCTTAAGTTTGGCTATCATCATATACATTTTGAACATATATATATTTGAAATATAGTCTTTAAAACAAAGGAAGGATTACTTGACTAGGATTACATGTTGAATGACATCCTCAAGCCTTTTAACTATGTCATTTTTAATCTACCTTGATGACATCCTCATCTTTAAAAAACATGGGAAGCACATCTACACCATGTTGAGCTAAGTTTCACATTTTAAAATAATACATTTTTATGATAACATGAATAAATGTTCATTTTCCATGTAAGAGATAAAATATTTGGGATACATTAGAAACAAAGGAGTACATGTGTGAACTTGACCAAGATTCAAGTCATACAAGAATGGGAAACACCAAATAAATTTACATAGATTTGAATCCTCTTAGAATTATAAAATAATACAAGAGATTTGTGTTTAATTTTTATCCTTTAAACCAAGATACTAAAGGTGGAACTGAATAAAGTTTCATCTATCCAATTTCACAACAAATCTAATTCGATGAACTAAAATTCAAAATTTATTTTATGTTAGTAGTTTTGTTACTTGACTATAAATTTGGAATATCATCTAATTCATTCAAGAATAATATTGAATATCATAAATGGGTATTCACAACATAACAAGTCCTATAAAAGAGTTAATTTCTATTATAATGGATTAAATAACATATGATTTGAATCAAAGTTAAATTTAGAGTATATACTTATGTTAGATTATGAGGGAGTGATTAAGGATGATGAGGGTTAACAACAGAGTGATGAGGGATGGTTAAGGTCAATGAGGGAGTGATTAAGGATGATGAGGGATTGTGATAGTCAATGAAGGAGTGATTTGGTATGATAAGGGAGTGATTAGAGATGATGAGGGATAATGAAGATCAATTAGGGATTGATTAAAGATGAGGATGGATGAGGAGGGAGTGATTAGGGATGATGATAGATGATGAGGAATGAGGAAAGAGTGATTAGGGATGATGAGGGTTAGCGAGGGTCAATATAAGATTTATTATGTATGGTAAGGTATTGATTATAAATGATTATGGATAGTGAGGGTCAATGAGGGAGTGATTAAGAACAATGAGGAATGATGAGAGAGTGACTAGGGGTGATGAGGCATGAGTAGGAAGTGATCAGGGATGAGGGAGGGATGATGAATAAGTGAAATTAATATAAATTAGCCATTTTATGTGTGAATTCCATCAATGTGACCTATGATACCCCAATAACACCACTTTGGATCAATTTAAAAGTGAGTGGTTTGTAAACTTTAATTTTGACAAACTTAGGACTCCTATAAATGCTAGCAAGCAATTTTAAAGGCACAAAAACATAAAAAATGACTATATGTTTACCAAAAAGGGACATCAATTACAAAATTTATTCCCTAAAATACCTTGCTTAAATACTTTGAAAATATCTAAGTACTGACCAAATTAGATTTTGAAAAGCAATTTTCCACATCATAAGGCATGCAGCTATGAGACCAACTCTATTAGATGTAGAGTGACCCTAATTTCTTATATTTACTAAAATAAATATAAAGTATAAGGAAATAAATTTAACAATATAAATGTAAACTTATAATTGACATTTATAGTAGTAAATATCAACTTCAAGTCAATATTACCCTCATGTACATGTTCAAAAGCTTCTTTATGCAAAACAAAAGGAATGTGATTGCATTATGGAGATATAATGTGATCACATTATTATAATGATTGGGTTACTAATGTGATTACATTATTAATGTTATAATGTTACTAACATGATCATGTTATTAATGTGATCATTTTATTAATGTGATCATAATACTAACATGATTGAATTCAAACTCCAAGCCTTTTGGCTTAGGAATGGCTTGGATTACTAAACCAAAGCAGTGCATTGTCAATCTATAGTCGAGTCCGATAATTTTGATAGAAAATAACAAAATTAAACTTTTATCTCCAAATACATTATGAATTTTAATGGTAAAATTAGGAAACTTAATACAATCATGATGAACATGCTCTTCTCTTTCTAAAAATATGATTTTTATAATTTTTGAACTAATATAAGGTTTTAAATTATGTTGATTTCTAACTATACCTCTTTTAGGCCACTAAATGCCTATACATGTTCATGTTATTTTTTGTTTATCCTAGTGGAAAAAAGTTATATGGTCACAAACTAGGCCTAATTATACACACATTAAAAAATAATGATTTTCATTTTTTTGAGGTAGTTAGGGGAGCACATGATTGGCTATCCATTTTTTAATTAGTTTTTAGGATCAATTTACTTGAAAAAATCATAAAAAATAAATATTCATTGAAAAAATATAAAACAATATAGGTCACAAACTATAAGATCTCATCTAAATGTTCACCAAAGGATTTTAAACAATATTAAACTTTGCTAAAAAAAATGATGGGTCGTATGGCCATCTATCTACTCTATTTTCTTAAAAAATAAGGAGTTCATATTCAAATTTTATATGTTTGATGTAGTTATAATTAAATATTTTTAAAAATAATTAGTATTTTGAAAACTAGATTCAAAATTCTACATTTCATATTCTTACACCATCTTCAAATTTAGAGTGTAAATATTTTAAATTATCTATAGAAATATAAATTTTTGAAATTTTAAGAAAATCATGTCCACATGTAAACCCCTTTTTATCCCTCAACATTATACACTTACCCAAAATACAAACTCAATAACTCTCAAAAGAAAAACATTATAAATATCATAATATATAAGTTATGTGGAAAGGTTATCCTCTTTATATTATGATGATCTTTAAAAAATTCACTTAGTTTAACGCTTGTATTAATCCCTCCCTTACCAAAATATGTTTGAAACATATTATATGAATTCATTCACAATTTTTACTATAACATGTTTCTCTTAGAACATATATCAACTCATTCACATGTATAATTTTATTTTTATTTATGTGAATGTGAATATTAGAAATAAATTTTCATTTGGGTATATTATATCCATATGAGGTGGCATGAAATATTCACCTCTTTCTTCTTTTTAGAAATATTATTTATTATAAGAAATATTAGAGTTACATTTCATACATAACTTCATTGTAACTTTGCACTCTCTTTCCCTTCACTATATGGGAAATAATAGTACCATGCATATACTTGGAAAGTTGATTAAAGTAATGATTTAAATTGTTTTTTTAATTTTTAAAAAATCTTCACTATATATATAGTTTGTTGGTCTCTTATTCTCTACAGTTCTCTTAAATATTTTTGTTAAGTTTCTTTTATTTTATTTGGATTTTATTCTCTTATTTTTATGGAATAAGTATTATGCACATTGTGTTATTTTGCAATAATTTTGGGTTATATTTTAATAAAATTTGAATTTTTATTTTGGTGTATTAATTTTTTTACTTAACAATTTTTATATTACAACTTTGAATAATATGTTTTATGTTTTTATTAATTTCACTGCATATTATTTACTTAAAATTCAATTTTTTATTAGTTATTATTACACAGATTTATATCATAGTATTAAAGAGTTGTATTATTAAATCTTGTTCCTATATAATGTATATATATGTTTTTGTTATGAAAGAACAAGAAAAATAATCCATTTGCACAATGTTTGATACATATATTTTTCAAAATTTAACCCTTTTCAAATAAAATTGTACAATGTTTGACGCATTTATTTTACAAAAGTTAACCCTTTTGAAAAAAAGTTATATTTTTAAAAAGTTTTATTAACAATTAATGTTTTCTTCTTTCATATCCTTCTTCTTACATGATATTTGTTTGCAGGTTTAAAAGAAGACCATATTTTTTTTTCCTTTTTACAGAGTGCAAATATTTTTTAAACTAATCTTTTCTATTTAAAAAAACATCTTTAACTGTTTTTATTTATTTATTATTATTATCTAATTTATACTTTTCCTTGCATTTTTTTTCTTAAAGAATAGAATTGTAAAATCTATAA
This sequence comes from Torreya grandis, assembly GCA_037957365.1. NCBI lineage: Eukaryota > Viridiplantae > Streptophyta > Pinopsida > Cupressales > Taxaceae > Torreya > Torreya grandis. The sequence continues at coordinate 349,622 of JARHVA010009016.1, forward strand.
GATTTTAAAAACAAAGATATCATTTTTTTTTAAAATTTTTTCATTAACATATAGAAACTGTTACTATATTAAATTGATAAAGAATATAATTATTTGAACATAAAACTATTCTTTGAATTTAATCTTTTGTTTGATGATAATGATGATAATAATAACAACAACAACAACAACAACAACAACAACAACAACAACAACTCAACTTAACTATTTTATGTACTTAATTTTTTACACTTATTTTTTTAAAAAGAATTATTTAAAAATTAAAAAATCAAAAATATTATTTTATTTTTATGTGAAATATTTATTCATTTTTTTTATTTTTTATAATAATTAAATTAAAATAATATTTTTATATTATCTTCAAAATCTGTAAATTTGTTAAGATTGAACATTTTACTTTTGGATGCTTTGGAAAAAGGTTCATAATTTATTTTATTTTTATAAAACTTAAGTGAGAATTAGAATATACATATAATGTTTGAAATTTTTAAGCTCGAAGTTATACAGAGGTGAAGCCCCAAGATTGGTTTCATAAGAGATGAAACCTAGAATATGCCATTTAAACCCATTCAATTGACGATATGTGGATGTCAAGGTTTCATTTGTGTAGATGAGGCGTGAAAATGGCATGTAGGGTAGCTTCATAGAGTATTTATAGTCTACTGATTCTAGCCATTCAAACAATACATTTGGAGACTACCGGTTTTAACGTCCAGGTTGATGGGGTGCGTCTGCTCCAGGCTCTAGCCATTTGGGCTCCGCTTAGTCCTCTCTAGACCCTGCACCATGGATTGTTCACTTGCCAACAATAAATTTCCTATTCAACTTATGAACCCTGTTTGTTATGCATGGACACCTACTCGCTACTCAAGGAAGGTATTATCTTCATCATTATGCTGGTAGGTGATTACAGATGGGTGGACATATATGGCAATTTGACTGCATTGCACCATGGCTAAGATAGAAATTTGATTGGAATTGAAGATGGAAAGGTACGATGAACGTTAAGGGAAATTCTAATGAGAAAAGAGCGCAAAAGTAGAATGACTTCTTCGATTCTGCATTCCTTCTTCCTTGATCGACTTATTTTCTGTGGACATTAAAACAATCATGGGCCTCAAAGAAAGATGCAAAACTCTTTCGAGGATTAAATGACATAATCTTGAATTGAAAGCCAAAAAAGAAAAAGCTATAACATTCGTAGATAGGTTTGATATCAGATATGTAAACAAATATCTTATTGTTATCTTCATACTAAACTCTTAAAGTTCGTGCATTCTGAGTGAGTGAATGCAGATAGAAAACAACATACCAGTAATAGGAGAAATGTAGATGGAAATTGATGTTAAAGCAATAATTATGAGCACATAGAACTTAAAAATGTTGAAGAGTGGGGAGGCAGCTTAGAGAGAGAGCAGAGAATGGCATATACCTTCACTTTTTCCATTAATTGGTGATAAACATATTATAAGATCAATTTTACCCTGAGGAAAATTTTCGAAAATAAAATGTATTCTTTCATTGTTACAGTCAGAATTAGAAGATCACTCACTGTTGCACATAAACAGACACAAAAACAAAAACTGTGAGAATAAGGCCGACTGATTCTGCCTTCATCAAAGCGCCTGTAAAATTAGCTCCCACAGCTTCAATGTTGTCAAAACAACTGCCAAATATTGAGATCTTTATTTTTACCCCTGCTTTCTGGCAGCATGCATGAGTACATGGAATTTAAACTACACCGCACGGTAAGAAGTGCAAATCATTTGAATGCAAATTGAACGTAGAAAGGTACGATGAATAGACAATGAAAATCTGATCTACTGGCCCCCCAAATTTTTTGGTCTCAAATATATTGTTGAATTTAGGGCTTCAAAGAAAGCTGCAAAACTTGTTCAGGGATTATATGACATAAATCCATAATCACCAACACATTCACTGTTGTATTGTAACAGACTTAATATTGTCAATCATTCATCTCACTTTCTTGTATTTTTCATCTGTAGGTTTTCTAATAGTGCTGTCTATTTTACCTTTTACACGATGCCATAGCAGATCATAGCATAACAATGTAAATAAAAATGGAAGATCTAAGAGAACACACCAGGTCCAAACGATGCCTTGAAAGGAGAGAGACAGAAGAGGTGAAACATGTCGATGATGATGAGAAGAATCCCGGCATGAAGAAATACACATGGCCATAACCAAATCCAAAGAATATTAAATTTAATAGATTAAATCATTTGTAATTTATTATTGAATTTTCTGTTTTATGACATTATTATCATTTCTTTATGAAAGACAATAAATATATTTTAGTAAATTCATATATTTTTAAAAATTTATATATTAAAATATATAATATAGCATATAACATATAATATATTAGCATATATAATATAATATATAATATATTATATTTTAATATATTAAAATACAAAGTAATATATAGTATATTATATGATATAATATGTAACATAAAATAATAATATAATATATTAAAAATTATAATATAATATATTAAAATATATGTTACATAATATAATAAACAATTAAATATATAATATGTATGTATAAAATATATATATTATAAAAACTAATATATTATTAAAATATCTATTAGATAATATAATACTTATAATATATATACATACATACATATACATATATACATACATATACATATACATATACATATACATATACATATATATATATATATATATATATATATATATATATATATATACATATACATATACATATACATATATATATATATATATATATACACTGTATTATAAATTATGTAAATTAGATATCTACTAAAAATTTGGTCCATCATACCATCCATTTCTCCGTAGCTAAATCTTTTTGTAAATATGTTGGTGAATTTAATTTGGAAAAATGATATTAATCTAAAAATGATGAAAATAGAAATCGTTGATATTATTAAGTTATTACTTCGATTTCTTCTTCAGAGTATATTAGGGGAGGCAAGGGTGCCCTAATGCCGTGTATGGCCATGTGGGCTCCAGGGTTTAAAATGGTGCACAAGTTCTTCTTTGCATATAAATGAATATCACACCAACTGTAGGCTGCATGGCATGCATGCATTTTAAAATTCCGACAATGATTTTTTTGTGATTTCCCTACTTGAGATCGAAATGGCCTTTCTTGAATTTTTGAGATCGAAATGGACAATGTTGGATGTCATCACATAGGCCCAAAAAATTCAATATGGAGATGTCTCCTTTCTCTAGGATTACCACGCCTTTTATGTATCCATGTACCTGGTATGGATGGTAATACTATGAAATCAAAAACAAACATCTTTCATCTTATAGAACCAAAACGTTATATATAATATCTTATATATTCTCTTAACTTAAGGTGTGTGTGTGTGTGTGTGTGTGTGTGTGTGTGAATATAAAATTTACACTTCACAAGATTCATTGATTTTATTTTTAATATAAATTTAGTATTTTGTGTATTATTATAAATAGTTTTTTTTACAAATATATATTTTTATAATTTTTATTATATCATACGTTGATATGTGTTGATAGGTATAGTGGTAGGGTAAAGTGTTATGGAATGAAATATTTATTTATATGTTTAATTTTAAATTTGACATCTTTTCAATCGTTATATGTTAATTGCAATTTTAAATTTAATGTCTATTTATATCTCATTTTCAATTATCATATGTCAATTTCAATCGTCATATATCAATTTTAACTTAAAATTTGATGTTTGTATCTTATTTATTTATTTTTTTACTTGTAAAAGTCCATTTACAAATCATATCTTAATTATACAATATAATTTAAAATTCCTCCGACTTTCTTTTCACCTTCCAACGCTAATATATATGTGCATGAAGATTAATTTTTTATCATCTCTATTAAACTTTTTAGGCTTTTTCTTTGTTTATTTATTTTTAATATGTTTGACCCTTTAAGTACATAACCTTTTTCTTTGTTTGACATTTTTCATGTTTGGCCTTCATATAGATATCTTAAAGATTTCATTCATGTTGTAAACAACAAATATACTTTTTAAGTTAGGGAGACATTAAAAGAACGATTATAAAGTGCAATTTAAATTTTTAACTTAAACAAGGTTTATATTTTTAAATATTTTAATTTTCCTTCTAACATGTTTTCATGTTTTTCACTTTGAGTTAGTTTGTTGATAACTTATTTTTATAATAATATATTTTGTTTAAGTTTTATAATTCAAAATAAGGTGTTAATTTTTTTAGGTATAATTTTTTTTTAAATGAATATTCTTTAAAAGATATACAGTTTTTAGTACAGTTTTTAACCAATAATTTGTCTGAAATATAATATAAATTTTATTTTTTATTTTTAAGTTGGATGTTAAAAATGATAATTTGTAAAATTTATACTATAAGAAATTTATGAACATATATAATTTAGTTTGAAATTTTAATGGTCAAATTACATATTTTTAAAATTCATATTTTTAATATTGATATTGAAAATGATCGTTCTTTTCTTTCAAATAAATAAAGTTAATTTATGTAATTTGGTTTTTCTATTATTAATTTAAAATTTACGAACTCAATAAATTATAATGAATGTAATTTTGATTAAAAATAACATTGTGAAATATTTTTTAAAAAAACTTACTTTTAATTATAATTTTTTTGGTTTTACTAAAATTGACTTTAATATAAAGTCATATTGGCCTCTATCATAAGAGATATACAATTCTTAATATAATTTTTTACCAATAATTTGTTTAAAATATAATATATCTTTTATTTTAAAATTTTAAGTTGGATGTTAAAAATGATAATTTGTAAAATTAACACAATAAGAAATTTATGAGCATATATAATTTAGTCTAAAATTTTAATGGTCAAATTACATATTTTGAAAAATCACATTTTTAGCATTGATATTGAAAATGATTGTTCTTTTCCTTCAAATAAATAAGGTTCATCTATATAATTTGTTTTTCTATTATTAATTTAAAATTTACAAACTCAATAAATTATAATGGAAGTAATTTTGATTAAAAATAGTATTATTAAATATTTTAAAAAAAACATATTTTTAATTATAATTTTTTTGGTTTTAGTAAAACTAACATTAATATGAAGTCATATTGGTCTCCTCATCATCTCAAGAGTTTGTACCAAAGTGATTTTAGATCTAAGAATAAATATAAGACTAGAAATTGCATTTTTGTAAAACTTGTAGCAAAATAAATAAGAGAAATATTTTATTTAACTTTATCATATTTTTATTTATGTTCTTAAATTTATTTTCTAATTTATTAAGTTTTTAATTTATTAATTTTTAACCTTATCATATAATTACATATCCTCGTCTTCTATGTTAGTTTATAATAGCTTCTCCAATCTTGTAAACACATACTTAAATGATAAGAGACCACCCCCAAAAGTCTTGAAGATTTGTTAGCTATAGAATTGATGGGGGATGTAGATTCTCAACTTGATTATGAAGAGGATCAAGTATTTTGTCTAATAATAAGTGAGTACAAGTATTGATTGTATTGCATTGCGTATGATAGATTGTATATTAATGATGTCATGAAAATATTACAAGATGTTTAGGACAAGTACGCACTAATTTAATTTAATTTTTAATTTAATTAGTTTTTTATGTTATCAAATAAAATAAATAAATTACTTTAATTTAGTTATAGTTTTTTGAGTACTTTTAATAATATTTTTTTACGAGATAGATCACAAAAAAATTACCACTTGGATTTCAAATGTCAACCAATTAAGTATTAAAAATGTCAGTTTCTTCTATCGAAAAAGAGTTTAGTCACACCTAATATGATGTTAATATTATTAAAAAAAATCATGGTAGAGGTGCTTACGAAGATGAGGTAACATATATGGGTATGACAACATAGATAATTTGAATAATATATTTATATTAAATTATGAAAAATGTGATATGTAATAGAACTACATGAATAATACACATGAGGAGAGACTAACTCATCAACCTCTATGATGAATGTAGTTGTATGGTAAATACACTTAAAAAATAGCATGTGTGATATATAATGATATTTTATTAATTTAACAAAAATAAATAGAATGACTTGTTTTTTATATATTTATATTCATTAATTACAAGTGTTAGGTTTTCATATTAATACAAGGGTTAAAAATATCTATGACAATTCCTACCAACCCAAACTGAGTTAGGGGAAGTTGGCGACTTGTCGTTTAGGACAATTGAGACATGTTGGACACATTGCTTGAAAATTTTCAATTTTATTAAAATAATGTATCTTTTAGATTTTTGTCCATACCTTATTTTTTAAATATTTTATTACTATTACTAGAAAATATGCATGAATTTAAGGCCATTGAATACGTGTGAGAGAAACTAAAATTCCATGAAAGAAACATCAATGCATTCAAGGAGTGGGTGTATTCTAGGGATTTTTTGTTGGCAAAAAATTATTCACTTTTTTATTAATAATTTAATTTCTAATTTAAATTTTTTATTCAATATAAATATAATTTGGTTTATTTTAATAATTAATAAATATTGTCATTGTTGATGAATAGACCATCAATTTTAGTTCGTAGTCATGATTTAGAGATGTTTATGATGATAATCCCAACTCCAACTATGATAAAACATCACTGTATGGAGTGGAGTACAATCCAAACATTATAGACAATTCAAATAATATATTATGATAAATATAATGAGCTCATAAATAATGACATTTTGTAGTCATAATTTTTATATTATTTGAAATTTAAACTCATATTATTGTATTGAGGACAAGAAATTATTTTTTCTCTTGTCTTCGACATTATATTTCCATCCATGTTATTAACTTACTAGTGACATTTTTTGTATATGGAATTTTTATATTTTATCTTTGTATTTTAAAACATGTTATTTAGTTTCAAATTGTTATATTTTATTTTACAATTCGATTTTATAATAAAAAATGTGTTATTTTCATTCAAATTCTAATGTATTGTATACTATAAATTTAATAAAAAAATTTCATGGAATTTTACTATTATATTTTATAATATTTTGAAAACATTTTATTTTCTTTCACATTGTAATGTTTTTTATAATATAATAATATATAATTATAAATATTTTAAAAAATGATAAAAAAATTGTAAGTATATAAAACATGTTTTTATTAAAAAAAATAAAAAAATAAAAAATTAATGTAATAATTTTATATTATAAATAATTGTATTACATCCTTTATAGTTTTTGGTGTCATCATGGTGTAAAATTTACATAATTATGGATATAGTAGAAAACATGGTACAAAATTAAAAAATCCATATAATGCAAAGGTGGTACAAAAGCCATGCAACTAAAAATTCTTAGTTGATTCACTTTTGTTCCATCTTTGCATCACAAAATTGATGTAAATTCCTCAAAGTTTCACCAAAAAAATTAATTTATGATGCAATTTTGATCCTATTAGTGGTTTAATTACATATCATGTAGTAGCGGAAGTTGTATCATCACAAAGTCATCTTGGATGAAAATATGCAAACCATTCACATACATTTGAATATTTTCTAAATTATCATCAACATAACCAACTCAACGTGTGAAAAATCCTCTTTTAAATCTTGTAAAATCAATTCTTTTAGTCTTGGATTCTACAATTTCTTGGATAAACTCAAATGATGATTATAAGGCAAAAAATTACTTTATTATTCAACCAATTTATTCCAAGTATTGATTTTTCATTTACCTCTTCAAAATATTTTTGTTTTCACATGCTCCCACCATACACATGCATATTCCTTCAACTTCATCCATTAAAACATAAATTTCTTGGGATCTTCCATCTTTTTATACTCAAAATATTTTCCCAAATTAGAGATCAACTCAATGAGTTCTTTAGGACACAAGCTTCCTAAATAGACAAGGATCTCCAACCATGGATTACATCTCAAATTAGTGAATTACTGAATTATATATCCTTTAGTTCATCTACTAATTCATCCACCTTAATATCAATATCTTCTTCTCCTTCATTGTTAATTTTATGCACAAATCCTATGCATTGTCCACCCTCTATAGCCTTAAAGTGGGCTTGTATTTCTCTCATCATCTCACCCAAGTTTTAAATGCTTTGAATTATTCTAACTTTACCAAAATTTACTACATTGTGTGTCATTTATTTTCCTCACCATCAAAAATAAAAATAAATCACACCTTCTACCCATCACTATCCTTGTTAAATGGTGTCTTCTCTACTTTTTGTCCACACTTACAAATATGGAAATTAAGGTTGGATTAAAATATATATATAATACCAATTAATGTATTCATGGTTATATTTTCTAATGACGGATGACTAAGAACACCAAACCCATTAGATAAATTAAAAACAAGGATTGACTAACGTACTATGTATAGAAAATAACATTACAAATTTTATATTTATTAATTTTAATGAGGAAAGTTATCATTCACACATCATAACTACCTATAATGCCATATCTACTTGTAAATTATGTAGTCTCACAAACTCAGTCTGGTTATGGATGTCTTTCAATCCTAATATTCACTATTTGGACCTACACCCTTACAACAAGTCTTTTCTCATAACTCTCTAATAGTTGAACTCTCTAAACTATTCTACTTCTCTAGATCAATCCATTATAGTAATAAGTTAGTCTCATTACAAATTTATAAGCTACAAAAAATATTATATAATTTGAACTATTTCATTTTTATCACTTGTGACATTTCATATTCCTTAAGTGACTCTTCAACTTCCAACCATTATAATTGCTAATATAAAATTCATGGGCAATTGATTAATTGTAGTGCAAATCAATGTCTGACTGTATCTCAATGTGGTGCATAGTTTGTAGTTGTTTGTACATTTCTTAGTGGTGATGTAAATCAATGTCTGACTGTATCTCAATGTGGTGCATAGTTTGTAGTGGTTTGTACATTTTTTATTGAGCCACATCACCAAGCACTATTACATGAGATCCTATTAAGTTTTTTGGTATGTGTTCATCTACTTATGAGTGAAGATTCTTTTATTTAAACCAATAGTGACCTCATCATTACATGATATTAAAAAATAAAATGACTTACATGTTGATTACCAATACATATCTTCCTTTTCCAACCAATGGTATTTCACAAAAAAAATATGTACAAGGTGTGTGAAATGAACTATGTGCATAGAGATACAATAATTTAAAAGAGTTCAAATTCTCAGATCAAAGTTTCACAAGGATTCATGAGAGTTTGTGTTCTTGGATCAGAGTTTCACAAGGATACACAAAACCTAATCTACCAACTAGAGGTGAACGTGACTTATAAAAAGACTATATATTTATGGAATTGTAACAAAATTCACCTTTATTAAGGGATGTGCATACTATTCACACTTCATAGGTACAATGAAACATGTGATATATTACACTGACCCTTTAATGTTGCACATAATTTCATAAACTTAGAAATCTAGTAGAAGTTACATTGAACTAAATGTGGAAAACCAAATGTTGAAAATGACTTATAAAGTGACACCAAATCTTGTATAAAACTATAAATATGGATTTGAATCTTGAATATATTCTCATAGTCATCCTTAGACGTACTTGTTGTATAAAATGCACACATGAAACAAAGAACAAAAATGTTTCCTATTGCACTCATTTACTAATTTTGTTGAATGAAATATTTATTGTAAATACATAGTATCTCTGCATCTTAAATATATTAACATTTTTTTAATGAAAAAATATCATAATGTTTAACGTAAACACAAATGAAGTTATATACAAATTCATATTAGCAGTAGAGTGTAATGATGTGCAATTTTTGGGTTTCTTATATTGATATTAGAAATAATTGGTATATTTATTTTTAATAGAAAATAAAGATATAAAATTGTTAAAAAAATAATGTGGTTGGTAGAATATCATAACCCAATTCCATGCAGTCAAAAGGGACTATATCAATTTAAAAGAATCATTAGATTAAGCATGAAAACAAGAAAATCAAACAAATCAAAATAACAACATAAAATTAAAGGAAATAAGTAAAACTTATTTCAATAAAAAATGAGGTGGTAGATCATCCTTTTATAGTTGGCCACTCCAAGAAGATGGCTTAGTATAAAAATTATCTCGTGTTACCAAACCATCATGAATAGAATATGGTGGAGCTACAGATACCATAGTACCCAACCAAGAAGTGGTTAAACAACACTAACAAATAGACCACTCCCTTGCCTAGGATAACTCCAATAAGATGGACCAACCAAAAACTTCCCATATAGTGATGGCATGACTGCATCCCTATCAATGAAGAGGAGTGGAGAAGTGACTATGACTATGTGAACAACATCACAACAAATAGGGAATCAAGGGAGGAGACCTATGTGCTATATGGTCCAAAGAGATGTGACTCATGGTGTAAGGATCACTCCAAAATGGTTGATAATATAATTAAAGTTTTTAAATTCTAGAACCACCTTATCTTATTGTGATTTTGTATGCATACAAGTCAAGCAGATAAAAATGAATTTATTTTTAAGGCCAGTGCCATGAGGCCTAGATAATAAACATCAATAGTAGTGAATGAAGTTGATGTTAGTATCTGAGAATATTTATCTCTTTGTGAATTTATAATATGTTACACCTACCTAATATGTCTTTTTTTTTTTCAATATATGGCACTCTAATGCATCTTCAATTCAAAAAATCAGCTTCTTTATCATTGAAACATGAGGTTCGCTTGTGAAGGATAAAAAATAGTAAAAAGTGAGGATATGTGATTGGGTTGAGCTAACCCTAATCATGATCATTGATGATTAAATTTTACCTACGTATCCAATACTATAAAGAGGGAATTAAAGCCAAATTTAATTTTTCCCCTCAATTTGAATTCATGATTGTGATCTTTTACTATATACATGCACCTATAAATCTATCTATGATAATGAAAATGTTTTCTCTTAAATTGGATTAGTGTGATTCAAACTTTATTGATGATTGCTCCTAGTGATTGATTTATAAATTTAGAATAATAGGGTAGATTTTATCAGTGTGTAGTAGTGTACTTTATATGTATTTTATAATTCAAGATGGTGAATATGCATGACCTTGATTTGTATTTATATGTGCTCAATTGGTTAATTTACCACACCACCAACATGCTAAGTGAATGGGTTTACCTATGGGATTTTTTTTTTTTAAATATTATTTTATGGATAATTATGGTAGCATTAGCCCTAGGACAATATCATCAATATTACTATATAAGTATGACATTATTGTCTAGGTTATTTTTAAAGTGTTTGTGTAGGATATTTCATTGATTTAGTACAAACTAGATTGTTTTTGTAAGTTATTAATTAAAACTTGGAATGGATCAAGCTCATAACTATCAAGAAAGTATGTGGGAATAGCGAGTGAGGGTTATGTGGAGATTCAAAATTCATGTCCGATAAGTGTCAAATACTAAATTTTAGACTTTATAAATTACCCCATTACATTCTAGTATGACAATATATTTAAAATACTAGAGTAAAAGGATAAATACACAAGTGTGTGTAATACACTTTGTCTTTTGAATATGACTCCATATGTGCAAGCTAGCCCAAGTAAAAATTGAAATAAAAATGTAGTGGGCAACTTACATATAATGAAACATGAAATTTGAATTATACTTGAAAATATAAACTTGAAAGATCAAGGAAAGATTAATCTTGTATGTGAGTAAACTATGTTTCCTTATAATTGGTTGGATATGATGTTTCCTTGTTGAAGCATTGGAGAATTGTTATACCTTGCTAAAACACATGGAAAACATGGAAAAATTAATGGTGAATAATCCCTAATTTGAAATTTTAATAAGGAAAGGGTCATAGATTGAAATAAAAATGCCATGACCCATATGTAGCTAATATAACATTGACATTGGAACCCAAGATGATAATATATAACCAGACAATGGGTTCACTATGGTTAATTCCATGAATTTTGAACATCATTGAATCAGAACATACATTACCTAAAAATCATGAATCAAATATTATATACATAATTAAAGATTCAAGTTTTCTTCAAACATGAAAATATTTAAAAAAATACATGAAAATATTGAAAAATGTGTAAATGTGAATGAACTAGCATCACGCAACATTGAATCGGTGCTAACTATAATCTATCATAATGTGCGTGAACTAGAATCATGCTCAACTAAAATATGAAATAGTGCATGTGTGCATGAAATTACATCATGCTAAACTAAATATGTGCTATAAAATGGATTACATGTGACTTGCACATACCCTTAAATGTATCTGAATTTATGTTAATATGAAATATGTCACTCATGGAATGTAAAATGGATCGCATATGCCATTTATATGTCCCCAAAATATGTCTCAAAACTAAATAATTTCCCATAACATGATATTTGAATGAAACAATTATAATGTACTCAAATCTTCTCATAGAGGATTTAGTGTCTAGGACAAATCCCACTAACATGCCCTCTATTGAGGTGAGGCATGGATCCTACAAGTCACTTATCTAAAAATGGAAGTGAACTCTATATGTCAAGCATAAAAAATATATTCATGTATAATATTCTCAACATGTGGATAGTATTTCATAATAGTAATGTATATTACATCAATGCATGTTTGTAACATTTGGAATCCAAGGGTATATAAGTGATATTTCAAGATAGATGTATCTATGAAGCACACTTTATTAACTGTCACTAAATATGAATACATAGTATGGAAGTTTATGATATAAATTATAACATAAAACATAAAAATTGAGATGCATAATATGTATCATGATAGTTGAAAAAATAGAAA